>JANEHU010003456.1:0-13892 GCA_027563435.1 Nasonovia ribisnigri
AAACTTAGAATATTTGGATTAACAATATTACCACCCTATACTAAAAAGTTAAAACAGTTCATTTGAATATATTCAATAAAAGTAGAGTAAAACCAATATTTTAATATCAATAAGTTACCAATAATATTAAATTATATTAAAACATTTGAAAATAAATATACTTTCTTAGCTTAAACCACCTATAGTTTAACATCATTGTTCAATATCATAACATAAAATATGTAGTGTATTGGGCCGATAAATAATTTTTCAATACTTATTATAATTTATAAAAATTTCAGATTTGTTTAATGGAATATGGATACATGGGAAAATGATGAAGTCAATGGACCGTGTAGTCTACAAACATTTGCAGTTTGAACAAGTTCATAATATTGACGTCAAAATATAATCAAGATTTGTTAGTATGGTACAAGAAATTAAATTTTTTAATAATAATCCTACAGCATTACTATAACTATAAGTGTGGTTGGCACAAGTCATAGAATTGATAACAAAGATATAAAATGGGCAGGAATTATCAAAAATAATGATTTTCATGAGCATTATTTGTTTGATACAGATTTTTTATGGTCTCTTTTAATTGAAGTCATACAAATCTTTACACTTTTATTCATATACTTTTCGAGAAGCTGTCCAAGATTTATTGAAAATATATCCCCTCTCTTTTACAATCCATATATATATTATAATTAGTAAAACATTTACTTTACAAATGTATTAGGAAGTAACATTATTATTGTTTTTAAAAATCAGATTATTGGTTCATTTAATAATTGATTACTCATAAATCAACCTTAAACATAACAATGTGTGTTGTCTAGCAGGCTACATTACATAATATTATATAGAAATATGTAAAAATAAAATAGAAACTTAGAATATTTGGATTACCATTATTACCACGCTATACTAAAAAGTTAAAACAGTTCATTTGAATATATTCAATAAAAGTAGAGTAAAACCAATGTTTTATTATCAATAAGTTACCAATAATATTAAATTATATTAAAACATTTGAAAACAAATATACTTTCTTAGCTTAAACCACCTATAGTTTAACATGATTGTTCAATATCATAACATAAAATATGTAGTGTATTGGGCCGATAAATAATTTTTCAAAACTTATTATAATTTATAAAAATTTCAGATTTGTTTAATGGAATATGAATACATGGGAAAATGATGAAGTCAATGGACCGTGTAGTCTACAAACATTTGCAGTTTGAACAAGTTCATAATATTGACGTCAAAATATAATCAAGATTTGTTAGTATGGTACAAGAAATTAAATTTTTTAATAATAATCCTACAGCATAACTATAACTATAAGTGTGGTTGCCACAAGTCATGGAATTGATAACAAAGATATAAAATGGGCAGGAATTATCATAAATAATGATTTTCATGAGCATTATTTGTTTGATACAGATTTTTTATGGTCTCTTTTAATTGAAGTCATACAAATCTTTACACTTTTATTCATATACTTTTCGAGAAGCTGTCCAAGATTTATTGAAAATATATCCCCTCTCTTTTACAATCCATATATATATTATAATTAGTAAAACATTTACTTTACGAATGTATTAGGAAGTAACATTATTATTGTTTTTAAAAATAATATTTAAAAATCAGATTTTTGGTTCATTTAATAATTGATTACTCATAAATCAACCTTAAACATAACAATGTGTGTTGTCTAGCAGGCTACATTACATAATATTATATAGAACTATGTAAAAATAAAATAGAAACTTAGAATATTTGGATTAAAATTATTACCACCCTATACTAAAAAGTTAAAACAGTTCATTTGAATATATTCAATAAAAGTAGAGTAAAACCAATGTTTAATATCAATAAGTTACCAATAATATTAAATTATATTAAAACATTTGAAAACAAATATACTTTCTTAGCTTAAACCACCTATAGTTTAACATCATTGTTCAATATCATAACATAAAATATGTAGTGTATTGGGCCGATAAATAATTTTTCAAAACTTATTATAATTTATAAAAATTTCAGATTTGTTTAATGGAATATGGATACATGGGAAAATGATGAAATCAATGGACCGTGTAGTCTACAAACATTTGCAGTTTGAACAAGTTCATAATATTGACGTCAAAATATAATCAAGATTTGTTAGTATGGTACGAGAAATTAAATTTTTTAATAATAATCCTACAGCATAACTATAACTATAAGTGTGGTTGGCACAAGTCATGGAATTGATAACAAAGATATAAAATGGGCAGGAATTATCATAAATAATGATTTTCATGAGCATTATTTGTTTGATACAGATTTTTTATGGTCTCTTTTAATTGAAGTCATACAAATCTTTACACTTTTATTCATATACTTTTCGAGAAGCTGTCCAAGATTTATTGAAAATATATCCCCTCTCTTTTACATACCATATATATATTATAATTAGTAAAACATTTACTTTACAAATGTATTAGGAAGTAACATTATTATTGTTTTTAAAAATAATATTTAAAAATCAGATTATTGGTTCATTTAATAATTGATTACTCATAAATCAACCTTAAACATAACAATGTGTGTTGTCTAGCACGCTACATTACATAATATTATATAGAACTATGTAAAAATAAAATAGAAACTTAGAATATTTGGATTAACATTATTACCACCCTATACTAAAAAGTTAAAACAGTTCATTTGAATATATTCAATAAAAGTAGAGTAAAACCAATGTTTTAATATCAATAAGTTACCAATAATATTAAATTATATTAAAACATTTGAAAACAAATATACTTTCTTAGCTTAAACCACCTATAGTTTAACATGATTGTTCAATATCATAACATAAAATATGTAGTGTATTGGGCCGATAAATAATTTTTCAAAACTTATTATAATTTATAAAAATTTCAGATTTGTTTAATGGAATATGGATACATGGGAAAATGATGAAATCAATGGACCGTGTAGTCTACAAACATTTGCAGTTTGAACAAGTTCATAATATTGACGTCAAAATATAATCAAGATTTGTTAGTATGGTACGAGAAATTAAATTTTTTAATAATAATCCTACAGCATAACTATAACTATAAGTGTGGTTGGCACAAGTCATAGAATTGATAACAAAGATATAAAATGGGCAGGAATTATCAAAAATAATGATTTTCATGAGCATTATTTGTTTGGTACAGATTTTTTATGGTCTCTTTTAATTGAAGTCATACAAATCTTTACACTTTTATTCATATAATATATATAAAATAAAATAGAAACTTAGAATATTTGGTTTAACATTATTACCATCCTATACTAAAAAGTTAAAACAGTATTGTGGGCGCGATAATCGTCACACATATTATTATTGCCACTCTTGTTATCAAATCGCCAGTGTCAAATGCCATTAGATTAAAAAGAAAAACGGAAATTTTTACGCAAAGTTGGATGTCGACTAAAACGATTTTGGTTTTTAATGTAATTCTAAAACAAATGACCGTACAAATTACATTTTCACTGAATGTTTATATTAGTATTTTCTATACACTTTTTACCTTTCAAAATATTTTGATTGGTATTAAGATGTTAATGGACTGCAGTTTGAATTTCCAATTTTTTTTTATGTTTTTTTTCATATAAATATCAATAAAATTTTATTTGTTGGGTCAAAAAGTTTGAACATTTAATATAACGCTCCTAGTATATATTGTTATACAATGGCATTTGAAAAATATTTAAAAGTCAGAATATAGTCACAATTATTTTTTATTAGTATTTAAAGTTCAAATTTTGACAAAATATGACGTATAAATCACGAAAATGTGCAAATTATTTAGAAATTTATAGAAACTATATTCGTTCAATTTTTGAATTAGGTTTCTTCCTACATTAAAATCTTCAAAAAACTTATCCACTATAGATATAATTTACGACAAAAGAAAAACATAAATGTGTAACATCACAAGATACTCTTTCAGTAGAATACATACAATTTTTATAAATATAAATAAATCATTATCTTTCAAAAATCAGAATTTGAATAAAATATACATCATTAAATTAAAAAGGGCGTGTAAGTGGATGTCGCTCTGCTGTATAGTAGGTTACAAGTAGGTGGTAGGTCACTGTATATAATGGATGGTATTAAAATTGAATTCTATGACATAATATCGTTGTATACGAAAAACGATTCTAAGCTGAGACGGTTTGTCAGTATGAATATTTTATATTATATTTATATGGTTATTTCTTATTATTATTACGGTAACCGGATAGTGGAATTAATATTTGGTAGGTATAAAATGACGACAAAATAACTAAAGTCGTTATTTTTAGTTATTTAATATGGAATTTCGTCCAAATTTTATCTAAAATAACTTTATAAGAAAAAAAACTGTGGGCTTATATTTTTGAGATTTTTTAGTTACAGAATAACCTACTTCCATGGAACATTGTTGTAAATTTTCGATCCTTAGCTATAAAAGATAAAAATTTTATCAAATTGTAACTACAAAATCATTTAAAATTTAAAATTTGATAAAATATGTTGTCAAAAATCGAACATTAAATGCTTATAAAAAAAAATTGTGCCTATGTATTTTTAATATTTTTCAACTACTATTGTAAAAATGTATTATAGGAGCCTTATTGTATTACATTTTCAAGTTTTCGACCAAACGAATAAAGTTTTATTAACATTTATAGAAAAAAAAAACTAAACAAACTGTAAAAAGAATATGTTCGTAAATAGCTCAAGACGAGTCAAAATATTTTGAAAATTCTATCAAGTATAGGAATTGTTAAAATAAATATATGATATAAATTACAAGTACCTACAGTTATTCTTTTTTGAATTAGGTACAGAAAATAAAAAAATCGCTCCATGAGAAATTCAGTGAATAATTTCCAATGTTGTAAAAGTTTGAACTTCAAACGATCATAAAAATTTAATTTGACTTTCTTTTAGACATTTTTTTTTTGATAAAAGTAAAAAATTTGATGGGAAATCTTGTTTTAGATTTTCAAATCTTAGATTTAAAAAGAAAATTTTTTATGAATATCTAACTCAAAATAATTTGCAAATTTTTGTGATTTTTACGTATTTTGCTAAACTTGAACTTTAAATGCTTATAAAAAAAATTGTGACTACGATTAATATTTTTCAAATGTCATTGTAACAATATATTAGAATCCTTCTATTAAATTTTCAAGCTTTTTTACCCAACAAATAAAATTTAATTGACATTCGTAGAAATAAAACTAAAAATATTGGAAACTGAATATGTGCGTAAACAATTAAAAATAAGTCAAAATATTTCTAAAATTTTATCAACTATAGGAATTGTTAAAATAAACATATTATATAAATTGCAAGTATCTACAGTTATTCGTTTTTGAATTAGCTGGTACAGCAAAATAAAAAAAATCCTTATTATCGTGTATATAAAATGTTAATATAAATAACCAGTGAAAATTTCATTTATTTGTTTTAGAGTTACAGCAAAACCCAAAATCGCGTAAAAATTTGTTTTTCCTTAATTTTTCTTTTATTTTTCCCTATGCTTATGAAAACTATTATAACTTATATACTAAATAGACATTATGAATCATGAATCACCTTATATAGTATATATACTTTATCTTTGTGTAACCTAATTGCATTGTGTACATAATAATATGTAGGTATATAATATCATATAATATATTATATATCAGAAAGGTATGTAGTTGTGAGGGGAGGGGCACAATGAGGGCATAGGGGCACAGTCACAGTTTTGTTGTTGTAAGATGATACAGTGAAACCTCCCTTAATGGATACCTCCGAATAACGGACACTTTTAAGGCAATTTAATTTTTGATTTTGATAATATTTGTATCGTAAATATAGTGTTACGAACCCCTGTTTATAATTTATTAGTAATTAGCACGATAAGCAATTTTTGGCAATGTCCGTCGATAAAATAACGAAATACCGAATGAGTGTCACCGGCAGTCGTATAATGTATTACACACGGGACTCTTGTGAATTCATATTCAATAAAAGTATTTAGTTAAGTGAATCAAAGACGATTTATTTATTACCTAATAAGATCCTCCGGGAATCAATCTTAAAATGATATAGCAGTTGTCTCCACATCGAAGGCGAACCTACAAACCCGCAACGGATATAACCGAAAAGGGAACACAACAACTGGTGGCAGCGGCCAGCGGTGTTCGCTGTCGAAGCATATTATATTCAAAATAAAGAATTCACCAATAAAAAAAAAAAAAGAAAAAGATCAAAACTCAAAATGAGTAATATTTACAATATACAGAATATTTAATATATTAGGTATATGTTATATTACTTCAGCAAAGTACGCACAAGCGCGTACCATACGTGCGATTAGTATATATTATTAATATTAATCCTCGTCATCAAAACAACTAGTGTCGTCAATTATTCCGCGAGAGGAGGCGCTATTACATCATTCCAGTGAGGACACAGTCGGCAGAACGCACTCACGAAACATACATGCGGAGGAGACGCTACATTAAAGTAGTCGCAGAGGCGCTTTACTGAAATTCTAGTGAGGACGCGCAGCAGTGCGTCCCACTTGTGATTTTCGTAGTCAGCATCTTGAAGAGACGCTAAGCCAAAATACAACAGTCATCCTTGTCATCGTCGCAGTAGCCGCCGCCGCCGCCGCTGTTATTCAACCTCGACATTGACCGTCGTCCGTCGGCGTAAGTGGGTCACAGTGTCACACACGGCAGAGCCAAGCATTGTCAATCAGATGATTAAGTTCAATATAAGCACATTATGTTCATCATATTATCATATGGATATTACTGTAGTCTGTAAGTAGGTAATTAATTTTCTCTCTTTATTTTTATATAAACAAATACTTCAAATAACTACACATGTACCCGATATACGCATATACACTGCATATAAGAATTTTTTTTTTCCTAAAGGAAACTCAACAATAGAATAATATTTTAGATTGGCTTAAGAAATATCTAATCTAATGTTACTACAATACATGATTATATCATGTACAAGCACAATTAAAGTTTAAATATCGCGTCGATGAAAACATTTTTTTAGTTTATGTTCTGTGATGTTATCCTACTCGTACATTTTTAGTACGTATTTAGTTGTATTTGTGACTCCAGTACATACAGACGTATTCGTAAACGTATTGTAAGTACGCAATGGCTAGTAAACGAAAAATATGAAGTCTGAAAGATAAAATTGGGATTCTTGAATTTACAAATTTACAATTTACATTTTCATTAATTTTTACATACATAATAATATCATAATTTTAAATAACAATATGTACAATTAATATTTATTTGTTATTAAAATAATACAAATACAATACACACTTATATCATTATTATACATATTATTATATAAATGTTATATATTATATTATGTATCTATTATTTCTCCGAATTATTTTCGAATTTTTTTTTTCCTCTGAATAGCGGACACCAATAAAATAACGGACAAAATTACGGCGACCCAGAGTGTCCGGTATTTAGAGGTTTCACAGAAGTTATGATCTATAGGTTGTTTATCAGTATTGTCAGTATTGACATAATCGTTTTGATAACGTTTCGTATCGTTCCTGCGAGTATTATCATGACGTGTTATCATTTGCGTGTATTTTCTACCCGTCGTTGAGTCGTTCGAGCATAGAAGAAAGATCAACAAGTTCTTTTTAATTTTTCACGTTTTGTATTATGTAATATTATATTTAATTTTAAAAGTGCAATTCATACTCTGTCATAGAATGTTCATGTTTTTCTATGTTTTGTGTTGTGTACGCTGGCACATTCTTAAAAGCTTAAATATCATTCTCTCACTTTTACGTAATTCATTTCATGTTAAACCTCAAACCGAACTTGTGGTCGAGTGACTTTTCTCAGCACCACAGCACCAATCATTATCAACCATTGGCGTATGGTATAAATGTCTGTGTGGTATAAGTCAAACATTTTTTTGTCTAAGCTATTACTCGTAATCAGTAAAATTTGTTTTGTTTTAAACATTTTAAGTGACAAAACACGAATGTCTAGTTGAAATTTAAGAATCTGACAGAAATAATTTTAAAATAGTCTTACTATCTTAAGTGAAGTTAAGTAATTATTTTAAATGCATGCCCTGAAAGCATAGGTTGTGTAAAATAAAAATTCAACTATCTTAAGTCACTCTAAAACCATGAAGAATTGATTTTAATATTCTACACAATAGTAAACATAAAAGTAGGTACATTAAATATTAATCTATTATTATCAGCCAAGCCATCAACGATATTGAATGATTTTTCAATGTTCTGTTTCCTCTTCCTGAAAACTAGGTGTTTTTGACTTAGGTATACCATTTATACTAACTATACACCAAAGTATTGTCAACTATTCTTTTATTATAATCATAAGTACAGTAATTCAGAAATATTTATTATTTATTAAGATAAACCTCTTGGATATAGTTTTCGTTTGTCAATTTTGTGATTACAATTCGTGCAACATTCCCGAGTGCAGTCAACTGTTGTATAACCACATTTTTGTCCAGTGTATTGTGGTTTCATAGTTTGGTAAACTATCGTTTGACGCAACTATTGTGATTCCCTACAAATATTGTATTTTCCAGTTCTAGGTTAGGTTTGTGTATTTGGTCATCGCTGCAGCTGATTGCTTTTGTGATTTATTCGTCAACAGGTGCCAGACCATAGGTCACATATTATGCTGGTGTAAAATCATCCACTGAAACTATGTCACTATGGTATAAAACCGAATTGAAAAATATTTTCTAACATTACACAATTTGAAAGTTGGTAACCCTTTAAGAAGCCTTGTTCCGCTGTTTGTGATATTAGTTAGGGGAGGAGAAACTACTGTTGCTTCATGTGCATAGGAAGCGTTTGTCTGTATAAGTGATTACACCAGCCATTTTTATTCAGCCTTTTTAAACTCAAAATAATTCCAAGTAGTTAATTACCTATATTTTATTATTACTATTAATTTAAGTAAATTAATTAAATTATTTTTCGAACCATTTCGATCTTTTATAGTATACCATTACATATGTACATGTTTTTATTTATATACATCATGAATGGTACGATTATATTTATTTAATATGCAATACAACAATTAATCGATTAATTGAATAAAATATCAACACTTAGTAAATTGTATTACTATTTTTATTTATGATAATTGTTTCTATTAAATTCTATTAACTTCTGAGAACCTGACAAATATTTGTCAAATTACATTTATGGAATATATTTTTCAAAGATCTTTTTTCTATGAACAAATTTAAAACATATAATACAAATTGCTATAATATCATTATCAATAAATCTTTAATTATATATATTTATTTTTTCAGACCCTTATCAGATTTCACTGGCTGCCAGTGTCCAAAATCCAGGATAGTTTTCCACATAATCTAAGACATTATGTAAATCCAAGTACACATAACGTTAGTGATATGAAAAATAATCATATGTTTCAGTGGCGTAACTGGATAAAAATCTCGGGGGGGGGGGGCAATATAATTTATTCAGTATTCATCATAATCAAAACTCTGACCTCCCCTTCTGGTTTAGTCTTAAAACTAATTTTGTGGTTTAGAAACAAACTGTAGATAGCAGGTGCTGGTTAGTAGTTACCCATATGGTTAAATAGTTAATACCTTCTTAAGAATACATTAATAATAAGGTGCTATTATTTGGGGGGGGCAAAATGATACCTTTGCCCCTTAACAAAAATGTCTGGGGTGGTAAGTGCCCTCCTTGCCCCTCGCAATTACGCCACTGATATGTCTACTATGGCCCACAGTAAGTAAAATATAATATGTTTAAACAATCAAAAATAATACTATTACATTTAAATTTATTAATTATTTTAGGTCAAAATCAAATTATGCCTGGACATATTTCTCAAAGACAGCAAGCTGTAAGTATTTTTATCCAACTAAATATATAATACTTGTATAAACATTTTATAATAAATATATTGCATTAACTTATTAGTAAACTAATAATTTCTATAAACCATCATTTTTCATTATAATCATGAATAATATTAAATTGCAGAAAGTAAATAAATATCATAAGAAAGTTATACATGTGTGTTGTGTATAGTATAAACTTATTTAAATAATCAAATATATGTTACTTATGAGAAAGTCATACCCGCATGTGTTGCCTTTGTCTTACAAACATTTAAAATTGAATATTGTTATATTTTAGTATTGCAAAAAATTGAGTTACCTTCTAATAATTAGAAATATAATTATTATAATACTTAATTATAAGTATATTTATTGTTTTAGGTATTTAAAAGTGTTATTCGTTGGGTAAAACATGAATCAGGTTCAAAAAATTATATTTTACCACAATTGGAATACTGACATTTACCATCAACATCAAGGAACTTCTTATTATGAATTGTATTAAATGTAAGTTTTTCCTTTAATTAAGCCTTTACTGTGAATTAGTTTTTATTTTATAATTTATACATATTTATGTTTTTTTAAGGTAAAGATTACATAATAGAGGCATTCCATTTTCTTATACTCAAGTCAGAAGAGCTTTTCCACTAAACCCAGACATAGATAAAAAGTATGATTCTGTTATAATTTATTTCTCTTTCCAATATAATGTTTAACAATTTAATTATAACAGGTTATTTTTGTGATTGGTGGTGATTATATGGATGAAAGAAGAACGAATAGTACAGAATGGTTCGACCCAAAAATGAACAGATAGTATTTTGGACCAGAAATGATAACAACCCGCCGTGGAGATGATCTAGCAGTAGTGAATGATAATTTAGTGTTTGCCCTGGGTGGTTTTGATGATGATGATGAAGAAACTTTTCAGTCTGTATTAGAATTAGCTTCAGATTTACGCTGGTGGAAACCAAGTGTCAACATGTTAGTTGAACGAGAATTTTTAGGAGTTGGTGTAATAAATCATAATCTCTATGTCATAAGTAATGTTGAATTATGTGTTTATTTGTTATTTCTATTGTAAAGTAGGTAACACTAAATTATAATATAATACTTTAAAGGTTGGCGGAATCAATAATAGTGACGGTACATTAAATACTGCAGAAGTTTTTGACTACAATACTCAATAATGGTGTATGATATCTTGTATGTCTACTGAAAGACCTTTTGTTGGGGTCGGAGTTCTGAATAATATTTTATATGCGGTAAACTATATTATTTTTTTAAAAATATTAAATGTTTAATATATTTGTTATAATCATTGTAAACGAATTAAAAAAATTCCTTTAAAGGAAGAATCAAGGAATATGTCCCCATAACAAAATATGTTGATTAATTTAAATTTTAAATTAATAGATAAATAATATATTAATATATTTATTTGATCAAACGACTACTCAGTTCAATGATTACTCAATTACATTAGAAATTGGTTTATTTTCATTGAGCAACTATTTAGGAGTAGAAAATAACCAAATATTTTTATAAAATGTAATAAAAATAATAATCTTATTAATATTGTTAATGTTTAAAAATTATGATATAAAATATTATTTAATACTTACAAACTTTGTTAAATTTTAATTTTCATCATTAAGTATAGCTTAATTTTTAAATTCTAGTAATTTTTGTTTAATTTATATATATCATTTGATATGTTGATTAATAATAAACAGTTATCTACATTTTTTTAATTAAAAATAATAATGTTTTCATAAATATGTACTACATGATCACTTTCATTGAAAATGCTATACAATAATATTGTATCTCAGGATATTTTTGGTGCAAATTATTTATTCTTCGCAATTTGTATTAATTAAATTTTGTAGGTAGAGGAATATAATGCATCATAGGCTTTAGACACTGTCAAAAGTTATGATCCCAGAAGTCTTGATACATGGACATCAGTTGCAAAAATGTCTGTACGTAGAAGTGGTGCTGGTGTAGGAGTTTTAGACGATGTACTCTATGCTGTGGGTGGTTGTAATGGATCAAACCCTCTGAGTAGAAATGAACAGAAATTTGGATTATTATTGCAGACATACATTTTCCTTGACAAATGGCAGGTAATTTCTCGTATAATAATTCTAAATTGTTTTATAAAACATTTTTTTATTTAAATATATTGAATTTATGTTAATTTTTCAATATAGGAGTAGTTGCATTGGATGGTTTATTGTATCTAGTTGGTGGAGAATACAGAACTTCATTGTTGGATGCTGTGGAATATTACAACCCAAACACCAATATTTGGACCATGAGCACAGCATCAATGAATGAAAAACGGAATTCGGGAGGAATAGTAGCCATTAATAGGCCACAACATTTTTAAACTTGTTTTCGTTCATGATTTTTTATTGCTACAATATATAGATGTTTTCTTTTATTATATTACAGTACCTTAATTGATTTTCCATTTTTTCGATAGTTTTTGAATGTTTTATATAAAGGTTTTCGTATTATATCACACATTATAACGAAAATTTGCAAATAATTTTGTATCTAGTCAAAAATGTATAGTATGTTTCATTTCTATTTTAACTATCCATTGCTAAGAATTGAACATTTAAATTAATACATAAGTAGTTAATACTGTAGCCCAAATTTCTATAAAATATATACCTAACACAGTTCTATTAACACATTTTTTTAATTCAAATAGGTATGGATTAAATTAGATAGGTTATTAAACTTAGAACAACAATCTTAGTTTTTTTTGTTTTAATTTAAAATAATTATTCGTGGATTCTAGAAACTTTTAGAGTATATTATTAGATAGTGGTGGAGCCCGGGAACGGAACAATATTAGCCCGTGTGCCCAGACACCACAATGCTAACACGCACCTTGTCACACACCACCGGTCAGTGTACCTATTTTATGTGTAATGATGTTATAGCCCAGCTAGCATTGGTTGGGTTTGCCGCGCAAATACTAGTGAGCTATGTGGTTTGATGATGTGTGAGGTGTGTATATGTGGGTGTGTGTGTGTAGGCTTAAAACAATTGGACAAATAGGTAACGTAGTTAACAAATGGTATCATGTTGCTGTTTACTAATACAAATTTTAACTAATTCACAACGATATTATAACTCAGCAATTGCTGAATAAAATAGAATAAGTGGCCCTGCTGGCCCAACAGAATAAATGTAATTAATTAATATAGCCAAGCTATTTGAGTTGCTAAAGGTATAATTTGTGTGACCCTTTTGGTCCGACTACAAATAATAATAATAACTCACAGACGGTGGAGCGCAGACTGCTCAGTTGGTCTTGTAGCTAAATAAATAAGTTTGACATATACAAGAACGAATAATGTATTGAACAAAATCACACTGTGGTATAACAATTGAAGGTAAGAGAAAATAATATAGTGAAAATGGCGGTTAGCGCCTGGCAACAAAATAATTATAAACAACACTGCGAATTGGCAAATAATACATATAATAATAACAGGCGGGGAATCGCACCGCGGCAGAAAGTATAATAATATATTTTATTAAAATATAAAAAAACACGCCGATTGCGCACTGCAAAAACAATCTTTTAAGGAGGAATGTAAGATTATTTCTTTTTTGATTAAGTCGTCAAATTGAGAATTCCTATAGTTAAAACTATAGGTTTTAAATGAAACTAGAAAAAATTTGGTGAATTTTTTTAACAGTAAATTGCGTCTAAACATGGACATTTTGCATTTTAAGTTCCTTTCCACTGGTCTATGTTTTATAATTAGGAGTCTGCAATTTTGAATATTTAATCTAGACACATTGTTTGGTATACCTACTACCGTTGAGTGAGTTGTTCTGTTTAAAACAACTAAATAAAACAAACTTCAATTTGTTTTAATAATTTAAAACAGTTGAATAATAC
>JANEHU010003458.1:0-15892 GCA_027563435.1 Nasonovia ribisnigri
CCATTCTACGCCTATGATAATTTGCTGGTAATCTGGTATTGATCACCGTTCACTTTATATTTTTTTGTTAACCTGATTTTGTAACAACTTGATAAGTAAGGGAGTTCTTATTATGCCACTGTGCAGTGGCCCTCCCTATAGATCAGTTGGCCCATCCGGACAAAAAGTTAGCAGTTTTCTGTTTTCTACAATACTATTTAAGGGGGCTGTAGCACTACAATTTCTAAGGAGTTGTGTATAGGCAATTATATAAATTACTAGACTAGTGGTGTGTATGTGTGTGCAAAGTAAATGAATGTTAGTGTGCGTGAGCCGTTTCCACGAAACTTCAAACAATAGTAATGATAACGACGCCCAATATTTTAATAACTGCATAAACCGGATAATATGACAAGTCGCCACGGCCGTAATTTATATTTTTACGCTAATACTTAAATACGTTATCATTTTTTTTTATTATTATTTAATATTTATTAATTATTTTACATAGATTATGAACCAAAAAATGATTTGACCATCGTGATAAATGAATCATAAAAACATTTTTAAAAAAGGGTTTGAATAAATATAACTTTCAATTCTCGTAAATATTATAATATTTATTCATTCAATATTAGACTGTCTTTTAAAATTTCGGATAAAAAGTAATCTATAAAAAACGTTGTTAGTTGATTCTTCATATTTTTATCCCAGAAATCATCGTCTTTTTCAATTTTTTCATACATTAAACCTGTATACAAATAACTTAATTTAATATAAATTTCAATTAGAATCCTATTAGTTCAAAATAAAATAATATTACCTTTAGGTGTCCAGATACAAAAATAACAAAACATTTTGCGTGTTATGTGTAGTTGACCCTGGACTTGGTAAAAGTAATTATCATTTCTCTTCAGATGTAGTTGACCGTTTTCAATAGTGCAACTTTTTATTTTTTTCATTAAAATTCCTTCTTCTGGAGTAAAACTCTTGGCAGACGCTGGACATTTAATTTCGACGAGACTATCATTGTCTATTAGTCCATCGGGAGACGCCGCTAAAAATTGTAAATTTGCATCTACAAATAAACCTGCATTTTCAATTTTTTTTCCAATTATTTTCTCCAACTCTTCTTTAGCCATGTCTTCATGTGCAATTCCATATCGTGTAGCAGCATTGCCACTAAAAGTCCCATACAACATTTCTTTTATAACTTTTTCGCGAGACGTGGTTTGGCGCATTTTACATAATTTACCAAACACTGAAGCAGTAAGTCTAAAAAATAAAAATGTATACATTTTAAAACATTTAAATCTCATATTACAAAATTATTATTTTGTTAATAAACTATGAAATATTTACCTTTTTTTTCGCTCCAAATGCCATTCATCACATTGATGTTGTCTTTTAGTTTTCATTTCTAAGTCTATGATTTGTTTTTCAGTTAATTTTAAATTTTCCATGAACTTATTTTTTAACTGTTGAATCTCAACAGCAGTAAGTTCAGAAAATGGATCATGAGATACATTTCCATAGTTTTCATCTGGTCCTATTGTTGTACTCTTTTTTCTATTTTTTGGTCCACTAAAAAGACATCGCCGTCGTCTTCGAGTTTCAGCTGTTACTATATGCCTTTTAATATACATTTTTGTAAATCTCCCTGGGCTTTTATTTGTTACGTGTTTGTTAAACAGAGAAAGACGGTTTGGTCCTGAATTATATGCAGTGACTGCTGCGTTACACCTTAGTTGATAAGACCCTTTCAATGAAAAATTTACGCGTTTCCCTCCAACAAATTTGGTTAAAATTGAGTTATACAGTTCAGCTGAATTGTTATTATAACCAAGGTGGATATATAGAGGTGTAAACACTCTGATTATAAATTGATTGAAAAATGTACACCATTTGTGATTGCCACCGGGAGCGCTGACTACCCGATGAAGGCTCATAATGTTCGTACTTCTATACAAAAATACGATTTACAATGCTGAATGCTTGCAAGTTGTAATGCTATAAAAATAAAAATATAAGATATCAATTTAATTTAAATAATGAATAGCTTAGATGGATTTTTATTAAATAATTTTGAAACATAAATCTATCTTCAATTATACAATTATTGATAATTATCCACATTTTTTTTGGGAATATTGATTTGTGGAGTAGTTGTAGACATGTTGCCTACCTATTTGTGTTATAATTAAAAATTTAAATTTATGAATTTATTGTAATGATTGTCATATTGAAATATATTGGTTAAAGTACCTACCTAATTGTAAATTTGTTATTTCCTTAATTTGGTACCACTACTTGTCATAATATGTTTATTTTTGTAAAAACATATTGTAGTTATTCTAATAATGGAATTATTGAAAATACCATCTCACTACTCAATGTCTCTATGGAAATTATTTATGTGTATAATAATAGTACCTATTTACATCATTTTATTATCCTAGTGTACCTCTTTTGGCTTTTGCATTCTTTTAAGTATCTACACAACCTACTTTTTTTGTACAAAAGGTGGTATGAAACTTATTTTTGTAACTTATCGAGTATTGTAGTATGCCTCTTAAGTGTTTTGTACCTGGGTGTAACTCTGGGTTACCCAAACAAAATAAAGTATACAAACAGCAGGGAGTAAAACTGCCTTCAGTATTCCATCCTCCTGAGGTAGATATTTCTTATCTAATTAATAATTAATATATATTTATATTATTATGTATATGTATATTCAATGAAAAGTTCATATTAGGGTAAATCATTCATTACTTTTTAGAACATGATTGATACATGGAATTTAAAAATTCCACGAGCAGATAGATTATTAACCAAAAAAGATGGAGTATGTGAACTCCATTTTGCTCCTGAAGATATTATTTCATATAGGATATTTGAGGATGCAGCAGGAAATGAAATAAAACATCAGCTCAAGAGAGTTAGTTTAAATGCTAACGCTATACCATGTATTTTCCTTAATTTACCATCTTATTTCAATAAAAATATTAAAAAACGAAAACCTCCAATGGAAAGGTCAATAGTACCAAACAATCGCAAAAAGAATAAACCCAGTGATTTAAATGTAAGGTATAATAATATTATGAAACAATAACACATTCCTTCATTAATTTAAATAATATTTATTAAATGTCTATACAGCCTGTAAATGAAATAATTAATAATCCTGAATTGGTCACTGATATAAAAGAAAAAAATATAATTGAACCACTCAGCTACAATGTTCATACTGATGCAAATAACATTAAGTTACCAGGTACAATGTGGGGTTTGCACACAGATTATTCCGAAAAAACAGTTTTTAGTCATATCAGTGGATTAACCAATGATAAATGTATTGTGTTTATTACCCCCAACGTAGCTAAGGTAAGAGTTTTACAATTAAAAGAGTAAATTTGTCACATTTAATATTTATTGATGGTCATAAACGCATATTATAGGTATTTATAAGAGAGAAAGAAACAAACATTGAAGAATATATTGAGAAACGTGATGATATTGAAAATTTATTAAGTAAAATTAATTTGTTAAATATTTGTTCTGGTATTAATTTAAATCAATGGTCTTCAAAATGTATGTTGTACGTGGAAAGTAAATGTGTTAGATGTAATTACTGCAAAAATCTCAGCAAAAACCTAAATAGAAAAAAAAAACAACAGAAAACTACATTAAGAACACAATTTAAGTATAAAAGAGCGCAGCAAACAAGAAGACTTTCTAAAAAGGTTTTTTTTTTAAATTATAAAAGCAATTTTATTTTAGCTTTATTTTAATTTCAAAATTAATAGGTATAATATAAATTTTATATAACAGGTCTATTTGATGAAAATGAAGATCAATAGTTTAAAACAAAAATTTAATTTGATTAAAGAGGAGAAAATAGATGAAATTATTAAAGATTTGCCTCAACCACAACAAGAGGCAATCAAAATGTTTTTTAAAGCTAGTTTAGTTAAGTCCGGAAAGGGGATACGTTACACAAACAACTGGGTTTATGAATGTATACTGATGAAAATAAAAAGTCCAGCTCTATACCAAAAGATGCGCAGGGAACAGATTTTGCCATTGCCATCACTTGTAACTTTACAGCGTTATATTAAAATGTTAGAACCGGCTTATGGATTTCAAAAAAGTACATTTGAAATGCTGAAAGAAAAATCCAAACACATGGATGATGCAGAACGTCATGGTAATATCAATTAATAGTTAAAAAAACATATCATAATAGGTACCTACATATTTTGTGTTAAATATCGAATTTAGGCTGCTTACTTTTGGATGAAATGTCATTATCATCATTAGTGACATTCAATAAATCAACTTTAAATGTAGACGGCTTAGTTGACTTGGGTCAATTTACTCCAGAGCATCAAGCAAATGAAATGGCTGATCATGCTCTCGTTTTCATGTATCAACCATTTAGAGGACCATGGATACAGGCAATTGGTGCTTTCTTGAGTAAAGGTGCAGCTCCAAACAATGTCTTACAAAAACTTATTATTGAAGCTACGTTGTTACTGGAAAATTCTGGGTTTCAAGTACATAATATAGTAACTGATGGTGGCCCGTGGAACAGAGGTATGTGGAATTCATTTGGTGTAACCAATACAAATTTCAGTTGTGAGCATCCTGTAGAACCTTCAAGAAAACTTTGGTTTATATCGGACTTCCCTCATTTGATAAAAACCATGTGGACCAGAGTGATAAAAAACAAAACGTTTGAGGTATGTATTTATTTAATACAAACATACCAGATACCTACATAAAATATTAAATAAAATACTTTTGTTAATCTATTACTTATATAATAATAGTGTCCTGACGGAGTTGTTAAATTTGAACATTGGAAATACTTAGTCGAGTATGATGATTCAAATCACATAAAATTATGTTACAAATTAACTAGAGATCATTTGTATCCACAGCATTTTCAAAAAATGAATGTAAAAATGGCTATGGTTGTAAGATGAAATAACACTTAAATATATTTTTATTAATATATATGACATATTGCCTAATTAAATGTCATATTTTATAGTTCTTTAGTAAATCAGTAGCTGACTGTATGCAAGAACTTATGAACCGAGGACATGAGAAATTTAGAGATTGTGGTCCAACTATAAGTTTTATTCGGAAAATAAATGATTTAATTGATATTATGAATTCTAATACTAAAAAATAATGCTTGCAAGCAGACAAAAACTCATTCAGCAATAAAGTAAAAATTGCATTATTGTTATTTGTATTTGTATTTTTTTTATTATAATTATTAATTATTATTTATTATGAAACAGCAAATGTTGTGTTAAAAAAAGAAGTGTCATAGTACCTAATGGCTAATTACCTACTTACCGATTTGTTATATTCTATTTTTCATAGATTATTGTGGATTTTATTGACTATTTAAATAAGTGGAAATCAGATATTCCAGACCAAAATTTTCGATTTACTAGTCAAACAGAAAAAGGATTGATAGTGTCATTAAATAGTACATTACAATTGGTTGAATATTTATGTACAAATGTAAACGATTATTCTTACCTCATGACTAAGCGAATTAATCAAGATAAATTAGAAGTATAAATTTTTAACCTTTATTTTGTTTAAATGAGTGCTTATAAAATAATATATATGCAACATGACTTTTTCATTAGCATTTATTTGGCTGTTTACGTCAAGCATGTGGTTCAAATCAGAATCCAGATCCTAAACAGTTCATCCAAGTTTATCGGTTATTATCATGCTATTCACTAATAAAACCACCAAGAGGAAGCAATGTGAGTGGTGGAGAAATGTTGAATTCTCTTGTCAGTATTCAACATTCATCAAAAGAAGATAAACAGCATAGATTAAACCTGGAAAAAAAATTGGATGAAATATTGGACAATGGTGATTTTGAAATATTTAATGATCATTTATACTGTGAAGATCAAACTTCATCTTATATAGACAAACCTGCTCTAACCTACTTTGTTGGTTATGTTGCTCGAAATGCCAAAAAACATTTATTAGCAAAAACTTGCAATGATTGTTTTAATTCTCTTATATCAACATCAGATGATCATACCAATCTTGAAGTAGAAGTTCAAGAGTTTATAAATATGCGAAATAGAGGACATTTACTCAGTCCATCAGAATGTCTAATGAATATAATATACTGCTTGGAGACTGCTATTATAAATGTCATTAATAACAAAAGTATTAGTAGACATATTTTGGAACACGGTTAGCGTTTTTTAGTGTACTTACTAATTTAATTAATGTTCCATATTTCAATTATATGTATGTTCAATATTCTATAGTTATGGATGAAGTAAATAATACCGGAGTCCCTTCCAAAGTTGGCTGTCTGGAACATCAGAATGAATTAACCAAATATATTATTAATTTCTATTTGAACACCAGAATGATATTTGCATGTAAAAGGCATAATGATCAAATATCATACAAGAAAAATACGATAAAAAGATTAAAAAAAATATCAAAATTAATATTCTTATATAATAAAATGCTAATAACGCTATAAGATCCGCGGGGGGCGCTGACGGCACTCCGCGTTTCTTCCATGACGACCAATCGTAATACTTCTCGCGCGTTAGCTATTTCACGTCGCCGCTCGCTTATCTCCCTCGATTTTCGTTATTTTCGTTATCGATTGACGTGAATATTTTCGAATATTACTTTTCCCGAGTTATATTCCGTACGTATTCCTTTAATAAAAAACTGCGTATGCGATTTGTTCATTTATGGCATATGGCATTTATTATTATTATTATTATTATTCATCTTTGATATTTCCGTGTGTAATAAAATATAACGCAAAATTGAGAAACGGTTCGAGTGTTCGAGATTCAAAAATTCAAAAAAACTGTTTTTACAACTACATAATAATTGTTTTTATATCAGCGTTTTAAACCTATCTTCTTAAATGTTGTGTCCACTGAAATTGGAATTTTGATACGGAATAATTTATACAAAAGGTATTAGTGTGTTTTTAGGTCTATTTAAGTGTCCTGAATAACTCTTCAAAAGTCCCCTACAAAAAAGTGTACGCATAACAGTTGGCAACACTGCAAAGATACTCAAAAACGGTTTTTCGAGATTTTCTCAGTAACTATTGATTTTACAACAAAAATACGTCTATACAGTCTGAAAGAACAAATAATTTTACTTAAAAAAGATTCTATGACTTTTTTTGTCAGAACAGTATTTATCATGATAAATGCTAATCCAATTACAGTTGGCACCAATGAAAAGACGCTCAAAAACGGTTTTTCGAGATTTTCTCGATAACTACTGATTTTACGACAAAAGTGTTTCTGATCAAAGTAAAAAAAAACATAATTTTATATAAAAAAGGTCCCAAACATTTTTTCATCAGATCAATATTTATCACGATAAACGCCAATCAAATTATGTCAAAAATAAAAAACAATTTATTTCACTTATCACCATATTATTTATTTATATCATAATATACTATTTCATGATGTAATATTTAAACCAATGATAAAATTGTATTAATCCATTATACATTAATTTGTCGATTCATATTCATCATCATCAATATGCTGTTGAAAATCTGCCGGATTAGTCTCATCCAATCCTGGAATTTCAGTGTCGTCCATAGTTTGTTTTTCCAACTGATCGTCTTCAACTGGCTCTGTATTTAAACAAGATAGACCTTGGCAATTTCCGCAAACTGCCGAACAATGCAGACCTAATCTTCGACAACCGCACAATGGCCCACAACCTTTTGTGCAATTACAAAAAATCATATGTAAAAGACAATCAGGTGCAGGAGGTTGTTAAAGCTTTTACTCAGTTTAATACGATATTGTCTTACATTGAAGGATGTTTTAATTGTCTATGTAAAAATGATTTAGATTTACCACAATGCTTTGTTCGCAGTGATGTTGCTCATGTAATTAAACTTGTTATAAATTGGTCATCATTTCGTTTAATAGATATAAGAGTAAAAGATTTTATTGTACGATCGATTGGTCAAATTATATTATGTGAGGATTTTTATGACGTTAAAAACATACATAAGCATTTATTTTGGCTAATTTATAGTAAAACAGATGGTACTTTAAACAATGGTCAAAATACTTACGCTGCGCAGGGTATAGACTTTTTACGTAAGAGGATTGCAACTGGTACCATAGATCAATATTCAACAGCCAGCTCTGCGCATGTTAATATGACAGACGATGATGACTCAGAATATGAGTTTACTTTAGACAAAAACACAAATTGTAACGAAAATTGTTTACCCAACCACAAAAAAGGTCCATTTTATGAGGCTGTTTAAGAAATTGCATTGAAGTGTGAAGAACAAGTTGAATTTGAAATGGGAAATCACGACAACCTCTACTACTTACCAAATATTATACCAGATATACTAAATTTGTGTACCTATTTACCATTGTGGTCTGGAATAATGTGTAAAACTTTTAAATATGGAGACAATCCCCCATCGAGTGCAGCAATCGAAAGTCAATTTAATGATTTAAAAAATAGGGTATTGCAGCATGTCAATTCTATGCCTATGAGAGTGGATGATTTTTTAAACTCATATTGAATCACTTAATGGCACTATGAAATTAGTGAATGCCAAAATGATCTCCCAAGAATCGAAAAATGACCAAAATAATACTAAAGAAAAATCTCCAATTATTTACAGGAAGTCACCAGATCATACCATAATATCAAATAATGATAGATCTCCAATTTATAATAAGTTGGCACTAAACGATCAACCATACCAATCCACTGTTCACGAAAACAATTATGAATTTAAAAAAATAACAGACGATATTTGGTGTGGAGCAACGAACTTAGATGATTTGATTGAGAACAATTTGGAAATTGCAATTACCAATGAAAATAAGCAAGCTGAGGGTAATGGGTCATCAATAAGTATAGCATTATCAAAAGTTATGGAAGATGATATAGTTGACCAATTTGAAAGTGTGAAAAATGTAACACAGAATATCCATTCAGTGCCAAATTTAGAACATGAGAAAATCAGTGAAGAAAATTGGAGAAACGTCCAGGGAGGTTCAAGGAAAAGAAAATCAATCTACTTGACACCTCACCCTGAAATCCTATTAAGAAATATGGATTCTCGTTCAAAAACTAAAGTTATTGGTTTGATAAAAAATGGTTGTACGTCAAGATTTATGTCTGTAAAATTTAACAATGGAAATTATGTTTTATCAAACACATGCTCTTTTGATACAATTGTACAAATGTTGGCAGTAGCTTATTGCGACAGCACTGCATACACTAAATATGTAATGGAAAAAAAAGAGGAAAGTACATTGTGGCAATTAATATTTTGTTTACTTCGTGATGGCGTAACAGTGCAAACATACAGAAAACGGGTTGAGATTTTAAGTAATTTGTTCTCGGGGGAGCCAATGTTGAATGGTATTACATATTTGTCTGTGGAACAATCGATTGATAGCATGTTAAATATGTTATTAAACAACTATGAAAGTGTACAAATAGAGGAAAATTGCAGTTCATGCAAATTCGAACGATCAGAGAAGAAACCATTTTTAACTATTTGTGTTACAGAAAAAATGCCAACTAAAAGACAACTTAATCTTTTAATAAATCAAGAAATGAAACAACTGTACAACTCTAAAATTTGTCGAATGTGTAATGGTATAATTGAGGTAACAGTAAATCTCGGGGAACATGTATTTTTCAATTTAATTAATTTAAATAATACAACTGATGCATTATTTACGGACACACGTATCCTTATCAATCACATTCCAAAATCCATTTCCACACCGCAGACCCAATATTACTTGAGAGGATTGGGAACAACGCCAGACATACAACAATCGACTACCTCATATGAAACAATTGGTCATTATCATGCTCACACATTTCGAAACCCCATTAATTCGTGGCAAATATATGATGGTGTGAAAGAAAAAGTTCACTCAGTCAACGAAAACACCAAAGTAAATTTACAAATTATATTGTACTCTAAGTAATATTTTATATGATTTTTCCTTGTGGCATATTATGCATAAATATCATGTTATTATAGTTAAATTGTATTTATTTATATCTGAACAGTACCAAAGGTTTCATGATCTGTCATAATGCTTTTATAATACCTATATTGATAATATTATATTATATATGTATAGATTTATCACTTATAAGTAGTGTACTTATAAATTATATTTACAAGTAAAGTTTTTAAGAAGTTTATTTTATTTTTCTATTTAATTTGTTTGCCGTTCAGACCCAAATTTTTTTTTTTTTTTTTTTGTTCTAATAGATTATTATATACTAAATACTCAAATTTTTGATTTTCAAAAAAATCTAATCATTTTTTAGCAAAAAAAAGCATAGGTCATAAATGTGACCCTTGGGCTTCAACGAAATACTTTAACACGATAACACGTATTATTGCACTTTACTTTATTATCACTTTTATACAAATTTATTATACAAATAAGTAACTGAAATGGTAGTCTTAAAAAAATTAATAAACTTAATAATAATAATAATAGTTTTAAACTTAAAAACATTGAACTGATAATCAAAAAAAAAAAATTACATAATAAGAATAAACGAAATAAAAACTCTTTATTTTTTTTAAATAAATAAGAAATTTAAAAACTAATCACTTTTGTGAAAGGATAAAAAACAATTTCTGTCAGAATTCAAACATAAATGTACATCATATTTTATACATCTGACATGGGTTCTATGACGATTCTCACATGGTGGATATTCGCATTTAGTTGGGTTTTTTAGGTGATCAACTTCCGGAAAGTGGTTCGTCCCATCATATCTTACCAAATGGTATCGTTTCATTATTAATTATATGCAAATTTGATCGTAACTGAAAAAAACGATTTCTGGTCATGGTATTACATATTAAATTGACATGAAATTCGTCTTCCCAATACATACGAGCTCTAGGATATTTTAAGCTTCCCATTATTAAATGTATTGCTATTAGATGTTTTATTTCCTGAGAATTGGTGGCCTTAAAATTTGGTACACAATTTTGAACAGAATATAGTGTTGTATTATAAGCGATTTCTTCAAAAAAAGTTTCATCGAAAAAATCTAAGAAATATTCGACAGGGAAACGTAATTTACTACAAATATCTTCTTGTATGTCATTTAAATTTAATTTTGGTGGTATGTATGGTTCGTTATGCCAGGTTATATTTTTTTTTTCAGTTACATGATATATTATATTAGGCTCAATTATTGGTGGATTATTATGTATATTAGTAGTTACTTCTGAGGTACACGACTACAAGTGAGTCTGTACCGGAGCGTATTAAAAAGAATATTTTTATTTTAAGTAAATAACTTTATTTATTACGGGTAATTGGTTAACAGAAAATAATAAGTCGTCGGCACTGACGATCGTATAATAGCTCGGTCTGTGTCCGCGACTACACTAATTTTATGATTCGCGCGATACCGCACCGATCGCCCGGACCCATGCCTTATCAACGGTCATATTATCGACATTTCGTTATCCAGACGGGCGGACGGCGGCCAAGTATACACGACGAATCCACTAATATAATTATAATGATAATTAAATAATAATATATATAATCTAACGGCTATACCTTTATACATGAATATTAAATTACAACACTTCATTTAGCTCATCATGTATTTCTTCGAAATCATTCAACAAATTTTGAAATTCGTCATTGGGAAAATCTAATTCTTCTGTTTCGTCGTCAATACTTCCAATATCAGAATCGTAGCCATCCCCCAGTAAACTAAGTATATCAATTTCACTTAGCTTTTTAGTCATTTTATAAATTTTATACAAAAATTAAAATAAAACAAATTATATTGAAATAAAATTATGTTCATAAAATATTTTGTAAATAAATCCTA
Organism: Nasonovia ribisnigri; assembly: GCA_027563435.1. NCBI lineage: Eukaryota > Metazoa > Arthropoda > Insecta > Hemiptera > Aphididae > Nasonovia > Nasonovia ribisnigri. The sequence continues at coordinate 11,908 of JANEHU010003458.1, forward strand.
ATGAGATTATCAAAAAACGTTTCAGTGTGATACTGTGATAATAACGATAACAAAAAAGAGCGGGAAATAAATAACGAAGCATGTCGTACAGGCCCACGGGTCACAAATTTGATGTAATTTTTAATTATAACACAACATGGCAACATGTCTACAACTACTCCACAAATCAATATTCCCAAAAAAAATGTGGATAATTATCAATAATTGTATAATTGAAGATAGATTTATGTTTCAAAATTATTTAATAAAAATCCATCTAAGCTATTCATTATTTAAATTAAATTGATATCTTATATTTTTATTTTTATAGCATTACAACTTGCAAGCATTCAGCATTGTAAATCGTATTTTTGTATAGAAGTACGAACATTATGAGCCTTCATCGGGTAGTCAGCGCTCCCGGTGGCAATCACAAATGGTGTACATTTTTCAATCAATTTATAATCAGAGTGTTTACACCTCTATATATCCACCTTGGTTATAATAACAATTCAGCTGAACTGTATAACTCAATTTTAACCAAATTTGTTGGAGGGAAACGCGTAAATTTTTCATTGAAAGGGTCTTATCAACTAAGGTGTAACGCAGCAGTCACTGCATATAATTCAGGACCAAACCGTCTTTCTCTGTTTAACAAACACGTAACAAATAAAAGCCCAGGGAGATTTACAAAAATGTATATTAAAAGGCATATAGTAACAGCTGAAACTCGAAGACGACGGCGATGTCTTTTTAGTGGACCAAAAAATAGAAAAAAGAGTACAACAATAGGACCAGATGAAAACTATGGAAATGTATCTCATGATCCATTTTCTGAACTTACTGCTGTTGAGATTCAACAGTTAAAAAATAAGTTCATGGAAAATTTAAAATTAACTGAAAAACAAATCATAGACTTAGAAATGAAAACTAAAAGACAACATCAATGTGATGAATGGCATTTGGAGCGAAAAAAAAGGTAAATATTTCATAGTTTATTAACAAAATAATAATTTTGTAATATGAGATTTAAATGTTTTAAAATGTATACATTTTTATTTTTTAGACTTACTGCTTCAGTGTTTGGTAAATTATGTAAAATGCGCCAAACCACGTCTCGCGAAAAAGTTATAAAAGAAATGTTGTATGGGACTTTTAGTGGCAATGCTGCTACACGATATGGAATTGCACATGAAGACATGGCTAAAGAAGAGTTGGAGAAAATAATTGGAAAAAAAATTGAAAATGCAGGTTTATTTGTAGATGCAAATTTACAATTTTTAGCGGCGTCTCCCGATGGACTAATAGACAATGATAGTCTCGTCGAAATTAAATGTCCAGCGTCTGCCAAGAGTTTTACTCCAGAAGAAGGAATTTTAATGAAAAAAATAAAAAGTTGCACTATTGAAAACGGTCAACTACATCTGAAGAGAAATGATAATTACTTTTACCAAGTCCAGGGTCAACTACACATAACACGCAAAATGTTTTGTTATTTTTGTATCTGGACACCTAAAGGTAATATTATTTTATTTTGAACTAATAGGATTCTAATTGAAATTTATATTAAATTAAGTTATTTGTATACAGGTTTAATGTATGAAAAAATTGAAAAAGACGATGATTTCTGGGATAAAAATATGAAGAATCAACTAACAACGTTTTTTATAGATTACTTTTTATCCGAAATTTTAAAAGACAGTCTAATATTGAATGAATAAATATTATAATATTTACGAGAATTGAAAGTTATATTTATTCAAACCCTTTTTTAAAAATGTTTTTATGATTCATTTATCACGATGGTCAAATCATTTTTTGGTTCATAATCTATGTAAAATAATTAATAAATATTAAATAATAATAAAAAAAAATGATAACGTATTTAAGTATTAGCGTAAAAATATAAATTACGGCCGTGGCGACTTGTCATATTATCCGGTTTATGCAGTTATTAAAATATTGGGCGTCGTTATCATTACTATTGTTTGAAGTTTCGTGGAAACGGCTCACGCACACTAACATTCATTTACTTTGCACACACATACACACCACTAGTCTAGTAATTTATATAATTGCCTATACACAACTCCTTAGAAATTGTAGTGCTACAGCCCCCTTAAATAGTATTGTAGAAAACAGAAAACTGCTAACTTTTTGTCCGGATGGGCCAACTGATCTATAGGGAGGGCCACTGCACAGTGGCATAATAAGAACTCCCTTACTTATCAAGTTGTTACAAAATCAGGTTAACAAAAAAATATAAAGTGAACGGTGATCAATACCAGATTACCAGCAAATTATCATAGGCGTAGAATGGTGGGGTCTAAGAGGGCAAAACAAAATTTATATTTTCAAAAAACTGGTCTTGCTTAAAAATTCCACTCTCTTACATTTTTTCTTTTTTTTTCCCCCAACGCTTTTGAAATCTACTGTGAATTTGCAAATTTGACCTCTTAAATGCACAAACCAGATTCGTTTTTCAACCAAATTAAAAGTGAGGATAGATCTGATTTGGAGCTTTTCAGATATAGATTTCACACTGTTATGTCTAACACTCTAACCTTTCATGTATGATTGGAAGACTCATAGGCTCAAATAGGGGGGGGGACTTTAGGGGCTAAGCCCCCCAAACATTTTTCTTTAAGCCTATTCAATATTATAAAAGTAGGACTTTAGCCCCCCCCCCCCCAAATTCCAAATGCTATTTGCGCCTATGCAGTGGAAGTCCACTTAGACTTCTAATTTAACTTTCACGTTTTTCACCATAAGCACCGTTGAGGCCAGCTCAACAAAGTTCCACCAGGGAAATATTAGTATGGTCCGATAACTACTAAATAATATTCCTACTCTCTTTTATAAACCTAACCTAACAAAACTATCCTAATCCATAGAATAAAGTGTCAATAAAGTAATCAGTGGACATTTCTTAGGGAGTAATTAAAATTTATTTTGGTATGATTAGATCGAAATTGGACAAAATTATTTCTAATTATTTCAATTAGAAAAATTGTAACTCAACGTTAACCGTATATTTGAATAATGTCTTTGTAACTAATTCAACACTAATATCTATCCTACAGAAATGTCCATGGAATATAAAAGTATCAATATATCTTGGGGATTATTTAGAAATTTATTTCGTTTTGATCTGATCATGAATGGACAAAATATTAAGAAAAATGAGGTTAAAATTATAACTCAGCGGTCACCATTAATATGAATGTCTCTGTAACTACTTCAAACAAAAATTATGAAATATCTGTCCAGCAGAAATGTCAATAGAATATAAAAGTATTAGTACTAACTTGAGGATTCTTAAGAACATTTATTAAGTGTATCGGACCATTAATAAAGAAATAAGTTCAAAAACCACGCATTCGTTAGTCAAATATAATAAAATGCGTAATGTTTGAAAATAATTCTATTTTGGCAGAAATCAGTTGAGCAAGCTATTTAATACAGTGCATTCTTACGTGTGAATTGTCTTAAAGTAATTGCTGTGTAGAATTCAAAACCTTGTGCTGAAATATCTTCAAATAGATACAGAGTACAGACATACAGTACTACGTAGCACAGAATTCAGACGGACGTGCAGTTGCAGTTGTCCGAAAAATGATAAGGACCCATAGATAATAATCACGGTTTAAGACAAGGTTTATAGATAATACAAACCTTGGGTTTAAGATAGTACTATCTAAGAAAGACAGCCGCACGGACTAGATATATCTCAAGGTTTATAGATAATAGAGGTTGCCTCACAGTCGCGTAAACAAAACGAACCCCCCGCATTCATTCCCTGCCATATGACGTCATTGCCGTACACCGCGACTATTGCACGAATACAATATGCCTACCGCAGTACACGACACTTGTTTATTTTCATTGATCTTTCAATTTTCGTACCTACTTTTTTTTTTCATTACGAGATCCAATTGATTTGGAGAAAAAATTTCTGACAGAAAATCTTTTGCTTTTTTTTCAATAACACGAGTTTTATTCTGAG
>JANEHU010003459.1:0-12520 GCA_027563435.1 Nasonovia ribisnigri
AAATTTTATTGACATTTATAGAAAAAAAAACTAAAAAAATTGGAAACTTAAAATGTCCGTTAACAGCTCAAAATAAGTCAGAATATTTTGAAAATGATATGGCGTGTAGAAAATGCTTGTATAAACATTCGGTCAAAATTTCATGTCTCTACGGTCATTTCTTTTAGAGTTATACCAAAAACCAAAATCGATTTTGTCGAAAATTGGTTTCCGTAAAAATTCCCGTTTTTCCCATAATTTTTCATTTGTTTTTCCAGGCGCTCATGAAAACTACTGGGAAATTTTGACTTTTGACCCCACAAAGTACCAACTAGATTCACTTTCCTATCAGAAAAGGTACTATTGAAGAAAATCGAAGCATTTTTTCTGTCCTAAACGTGATGACAGACACAAAAATAAAAAAAAAAATAAAAAAAAAAATAAAAAAAACAAAAAATAAAAAAAACACACATCATTGTAAAACCAATACATTCGTACCTTCGCTCAGAATCTAAAACACACATCATTGTAAAACCAATACATTCATCGCTCCGCTCAGAATCTAAAATACATAGGCACACATTTTTTTTATAATCATTTAAATTCGAATTTTGACAAAATTCATCAAAATCTCGAAAATTATCAATCATTGTAATTAAACAATTATAAAATGGTCAGTTTTTATAACTAAGGATTGAAAATTTTAAATAAAGATTCTAATAAATAGTACATACTGTAATCAAAAAATCTAAAAAATATTTAAACACAGTTATTTTTTACAGACATGTTAAGTTCAAATTTGGACGATATTACATATTAAAATCAATTTTAACGAGTAAAAGTATATATTATAATTATTTTATAGCATCACTGATAATTTTAGGTTAATAATTAAATAGGTAATAAGAATAATATTAATTCAACTTAGCTGCAGCTACCGTAAAATAACAATATCAATATAATTTAAAATATCCTAGACTAACATACCGTCTCCGCTCAGAATCGTTTTTCGTATACAATGATATTATATCATTGAATTCAAATTTAATACCATCCATTAAACAGTGATCTACTTGTAACCTACTGTACAGCAGAGCGACATCCACTTAACCCCCTTTTTTTATTTAATATTCTAATATAAAAATGATAAATTTATAATAACATGCGCCTATGGCCTATTACTTAAATTACTAAACTCATTTATAACCAAATCTACTTCAACATTAGAGGCCATTTTTTGTTCTGTAAAAAGTAAAATTAATGATTCCAGACGGTCTTGGGCCATGGTATTTCTTAATTTACTTTTTACAATATTTAATTTTGAAAATACCCGTTCACATGAACAACTAGTTACGGGTATAATGCTAAACATTTGTAGTATTTTAAAAAAAAACAATTACATTTATATCTACCGGAATCTTTTAACCAATCCAGCCACAAAAACACAGATTCATTAGTAGTTCCTTTAGGAATATTCTTGTCTGTCGAGTTCTCGAGCAGTTTGATTTCAGTAATTAAAGTGTCTGATGAAATTTTCGCAAACTTTTCCAAAGTGGTAGCTATTTCAGTAGTTATATTTAAATTTATAATATTTGCAACAGCATTTATAAGGCAAATTGTATCTTGTTTAAATCTTGAATTTATTCCAGAAATAAGATCATCTAGTAATGGATAATATACAGAAACTTTTAATTCTTCATATTTAGTCTTAAAAAATACTTGATTTGAAGGAGACGGATCAATTTTAGTTGTAACTTTTCTTTTTTTTTACTTCTGGAATATTGATTTTATGCATTGTACACATTTTTTCAGTATTGGAAAATATAATTTTGTATTCTTCTACATTATTTCTCATGTTTAATAAGGTATTCTTTAAAGTATTTACACTTTCTGCTGCAATCAAAAGGTCAATTTTTGGAGACTGCAGTAGCATAGAACTTACTTTTAATATTATATTTAAAACATGACTCATTAATTCCATGCCAAAAATAAATTCAAATGTTTGGAGTTGTTGTAAAATACCAATTCCTTTTGCTCTCATCTCAGGTACTGAAGTGTTTTCACATATTTCATCAATTGCAGTAATTAAAACATTATAATTATTTTTAATAGCTTTTACAGCTTCCGCACGACATGCCCATAGTGTAATTGAACAAGACTTTAATGTTAGAAGAGTAACTCCTGTTTCTTTAGCAACTTTTTCTAGTGTTGAGTGTCTCATTGGACTGCTTTCTATATAGTTGTGTACATATTGTATAGTTCCAAGGAAATTAAAAATCAATCGATTCTTAACTACTTTTTTAGAATTTTTTTCACATATAGCATCAATGAGTGTAAGATTTAGGCAATGCGCATAGCAATGCACATACATAATTTCATTATTTTGTTCTTTACATCTCATTTGTACACCATTTATACTACCTGCCATAGTTGACGCTCCATCAAAGCATACGGCAACCACTGATTCCCAGTTTTTTTTAATTAAAATTAGAAAATCACATAATGTATTGAAAATTGATTCAGCAGTTACTGATGTCATGCGTTTTAACGAAACAAATGTTTCTATAGGTCTATTAACATTATCATCAAAATATCTTACAACAATAGACATTTGTTCGTGATGCCCGACATCACTTGTCTCATCAGCCATGATTGAAATAAATGAACTATTAATGTTTGAAATAATTTTTTGTAGAACAATTGTATGTATTGATGTAATAATATCATTTTGGATTCTATTACTTCTATAAAGTGCATTTTTTGGACCTTCCTGAAAGTGAATTTTAAGTAAATCATCATAGTACTTTGATAACAAATTTAATATTTCTTTAAAGAGTCCTTGGTTATTGCTTGTTGAACTTTCATTATGACCACGGAACGGCCTTCCTCCTTTACATAAACAAATCACTATATCAATCAACCTATTCATTATCTGTCTATTTTTAATACGTTCTTCTGCTTTTTTACTTAATGATACTTCTTTAGCATTGTCTAATACACAGTCAATTGATTTTTCATTTAAAAAATTATGTAAGGAAGTTGAACTATTAACATGACATTTTGACAATTGATGTTTTTTAAAAGCTTCATTGGCCTTGTTCCATCCTTTAAATCCAACTTTTGAAAATGTTATTGTTGTTTGACTATTATTACTTTCATTACCTCTAAAACATCTGCATGGGAAACAAAATACAGCATCCAATTTGGTACTATATTCTATCCAGTTATACAAAGCAGTATACCAATTTTTTTGAAAAGATCTACGTTTGTTCCCTTGAATAGTTGATGGATAAATGTCTAAGATTGGCTGATAAGGTCCTTTTAATACTTGATCTTTGAAACAAAAACGGTCTATTGGCAATGCATGCACAGGATCTAAAAGACTAATTGTATTTACTGAAACAAAAATTGTCAATTTTATTGATAAAATGTAAACATTTAGTTATTGATATTATAATATTTACAGTTTTCTGAAGAATCAGATGAAAGCAAAATATTTTCATTTTTAGTAGAAAATGGTAAATCTGTATCATTCATAGCAATATCAGAACATTCTTTTTGAGGCGAATTTAATGTCATTAATTCAGTAATTGTTGAATAATTATTCTGTTGAAAATTTCCATCCATACCAACTGCAAAATATAATTTTTCAATTTTTTAATTCATCGATATTACTATTTAATGATAAATTAGAATTAGTGATATTATCTTCTTCAGCACGCAACTTTACAAATGGTATAGTAGAATAACTAGTAGATGTAATTAATACTGAATTATCATTTTTCTTTTCGTCCCAACTATAGCTAGAATATAATATTTATAATCATTAATATTTAATAACAATAATAATAATAATAAAAATATTAATTTGAGATTATGAATTATGTTGCAACTGCAAGTTGCACTTATTTTGTGTAATAGAAAATATAAATAAATTATTAAAATATAATAAAATATAAGCTTAGTAACTAATAGTTTTAAAAATATATTCAATATTGTAACTATTAGTTTCTACTTGACCATTTATTGTTTAAATAATTATAATTTATATTTTTTACTTTACCTAATATTATCATTATATTCAGGCAGGGCCAAATTTAGGGTTGTAGAGGCCCCAGGGCCCACATAAGATTGAAATATAAGAATTTTTAGTTGATATACATACTTTAAAACTTAAACTTTAAAATTTATAATTAAAATTTAAACAATTAATAAGTAAATACAAGTAACCTTGACGCGGTCCCGCGTAATGAGCTGTTTGAATTCAAACAACCTTTACGCGGAAACCGCGTTATGACTTCTCAAAACAAGCCGCCAATCGGCGACGGACGGACACCGGCGCGCGACAACCGCGCCTGGAACGGTCAGCCGGCCGTTGACAAAAACCGGATGATACTCAGATACTCATTACGTGATCGACCCTCGTTGGCACTGTACAGCAAAAAAGCGAACTCGAGCGTCAGCCCGTACAACTCTCCTTCAGTTACATCGTTTTGGTTTTTTTTTTTCTGTTTCGAATATCATTTTGTTTTCTTGCTATCTATCGTGAAATAAATTCACACATTACAAAAAAAACCGTTGGTGTTCTTTTTTTTCTTTGTTTTTGTGGTTTTCTACACCCTCGACCACATCTCCCACTTCTCTACGACGCCACAGGTACGCGTCAAATTGGCTCCCCGTACAGGAATCACCGGTAAGTGAACTTTATTTACTTGGACTTACCCCATACTACCCCCATATCACCCATCGTTGTGTGATTTGCAAAAAAAAGTCCCGACGCATAGCGACGAAAACGTGGTTTGCAAGCGGTAACGGAAAAACCGGCGTTACGTAACACGTTATATAACCATAAAGTACGTAACGACCGACCGCGCCGCCCGACGTACGGACGCACCGACTTCACCGCGCGCGACGCTACAAGCACACACGGCGTAGGATAGGTAGGAAGACGACAGCGCGAGAAGGTCACACAACCACCGCCCCGCACCACCAATCACCCAACGACGACATAAAATTGACAGGGACGAAAATAGCACGAAACCGGACCGCCGCCGCCGCCGCCGTTCCCTAATCGCAGGTGTAGACCGGAAAACGCACACACGCGCAACCGCGACAACACACCGCGGTTATTGTGATCACCCGACACGCACAACGATAATAACAATAACAACCCACTGACCTACATTCATACGTAAATAAACTGCGATAAACGGTCAACACCGTTATACCGACATCAGTCACATTTTAAATTCTCCCTTAAACATTACCGGAAAAGCAACCGGACGGCATGTCGGGAAAATATATGAATGAATTGACCTGTGCGGAGTTACGTTATGAGTGCAGGCTGCGAGAGTTATCGGACGCAGGGCCGAAAGATACCCTGGAAATCCGATTGACCCATGTAGTAAACCCAATACGCTTGTATTAGGTTAACTCATTATTTAGTGTAGAATATACATTAATTTAATCTTTTTACTTACTAATTATTTCTACGTATTAAACAGTAGGCCAAAAGCCAAGGCTTTCCGCCGAATGATAGTTTTTACCACACTCAGCGGAAACAACATGTTATATTTTCATAAATATGTAGATTATTGTAATAACATCACACCACTCCAAATCAAGCCTGATTATAATTATTAATAGTACTAGTCCTCTATCTGTCATTGGGAACTCATATAAATACGGGTAGAGCACCTAGCAAAAGCAGAGTAAGTCCCACTAGTCAGTAGAATACTTATGTTGGTCGCGGACATTGTAACAGCCGCATTGCCGCCACCATAAGTATCGATAACTACTCTCCGGTAGAATACTTGTTATTCTGTCGAAACCTTTTTGATTGTTTAAACTTAATAAGTTTTGATGTTTTAACTTTAATTATTAAAAGTGTTTTAATATATTATCAAATAGTAAACTAAAAGTGTTTAGTTATTTTTACCTATTTTCCTCAACACACATCTCAAGACAACAACGAACGTGCTACGTCGTTTAAATAATTATTGTGGTACCGATCGCCGTGTCCTGCACAGCGATCACTACACCCAGCATTTCGCGGACCTGAACCTTCGGGTCAACGAAATCAGGTTCCAACCTATGGTAGACCATAGACCGACCGGAAATGACTCGGACGCAGATCACATGCCCGACGCCGGACAAATCGGAAACATACAGGTCGAACACACACCCCACCAACACACGTTAGACACACCCAACCCACAACTCGCACCCAACCAACAACATGCGACGGACACGATCCAAACAGCCCGTGGTATACTACAGGAGGTACGGCAAGCTGAGGAAAACTCGACGCTTGAGCACAGTCTGGAATCCGACTAGCCATGCTCGAGAGCTGTATGGTACGTTTTGGCGACGACCAACATCGCATTGCAGAGACAATGCAACGCCTAGAGATGGGCATGGCGCGCCAAGCATCGGAACATCAAACCGACGTACCACAACCGACCACCCCCCGCAGCGCAATGTCATCGGGTCAACACCGGACATCACCGGAAGTGTTGATGATCAGTAACACGAGCCCCTACCCACACCCGCGCACATCGAATAACACGGACTACGGAACGAGTTGCCCCGCGGCCCGCGAACCGTCGGCCACGGGATATCAACACGCCGACCGTTCAGTGCGTTTCGATGACACACACAACTTATACCATGCCCCCTCCTCCACACACACCTATGCCGCACAACAATCGACGCTTATACCGTACGACGAGGTATGTGCAGCGAGATATTCGCTGCCGGAGTTCCACGGAACAACACCCGAGGACCCGGTACGGTTCGTACACAAAGCGGAATCGATACTGTACCAAACGCGCATAGATAGGTCGGCCTGGACAAACATAATCGCGCAGCAGCTAAAGGATGCAGCCAGCACGTGGTGGAACACCATCAGACTACTGGACCTCACCTGGGATGAATTCCGCGTCGAGTTTTTAGAAAAATTCGACAGCGTGGAAATACAATCACGGCTGCGGGCCGATATAGTATCCGTCCGACAGACACTTACACAGTCGTTAACGGAGTTCGTGATACAAAAGCAACAACTTGCACGCCGCGCGAACACCGGACTATCTGAAACACAGTTGGTCGGGACGATAGCCGGACTAACGCGCAATGAATACCGAACGCACATACGACTGCAAAGACCAGTGACTTTCGGAGACCTCCGACGGATCGCTGGAGTCCTGGAATACACACCGGACGAGACACCACACCCACCAAAATCGACACCGGACTACAAAAACCCGGTCCGTTACACACACACACACACACACACCGCCCGCCCGCACGACAACGTACACATGACGGCGCGGCTGAAAACCCGCGACCGCCCAACCCGTGCAGATACTGCGGGGGACCTCACTGGAATAGTGACTGTCCCGAGTACTCACGGACGTCGGGAAACGGCAAATGAGCCGGCGGACACCTGTCCGCGCCGCCGCCTCATCCACACACACACACATACACACACAGCCACACCACCACACGCAACCATCGGCATTACTGACGGGGATATAACAATCAAACGCGCGTCGATAAACTCGGCGTCCTCAGATATATCACCCTCCCACATTACAAAAATTTTGTTAAGTAGTAGGTCATCATCACCACATACAACGACCACTACCACGAAATTAACAAGTGCACACACTAATAGCACAGAGGTAACCGAAACGGATGCTCTGGTAATGGCGGTGCAAACCACCTCCCAGAACACGATAGCGCGGTTAGGAACCAGTTACCCAGCTATACAACACAACCTACGTCGAGTAAAGGAAAACGAACATGCCCCGACAAAATTTCGACCCCCGCGGTCGAACTAGAATTTATGTCAGGCTTCGTAACAGCCCTACTCGATTCACAAACACAAAAATCATATGTAAGCCCGAACATTACACACAAATTTGTCACATCCCAACGCGGACAACCAATACAAGTACAAATGGCGGACTGACACACCACAATGACAAGTGGTACCTCCACGTTCGTAGCCAGAATCGGAGACCTCACGGTCACCTTCAACGCAGCCATTCTGGACAACTTATACTGTGACATGCTCCTAGGTCACGACTTTCTCGTACAGAACGAAGTCACCTGGGACTACACAACGAGCACTATTCACTTAGGCTCGGATAGGAGAACAACAGCGTGCTGGAAAGGTCGGACACCCGCCCCCCGGCCGGCACTAGATGTCGAAAAATTAACAATAACCGGTGACCACCACACACGCGCGAAAATCACCGAAGTTGTACGCAACTATCCGGACGTGTTCAACGGTAGGGTAGGACGCACCAGGTTAATAGAACACGACATCCTCCTCAAAAATCAGACACCCATAGCACTCAAACCGTATCCCTATCCACCGGTAAAACAGGCCACAATCGACACCACGATACGGGACATGGAAGAGCAGGGACTGGTAGAACAAAGCACATCCCCGTGGGCCGCACCCATCGTCTTAGCTAAAAAGAAAGACGGCTCGCCCCGACTGTGCATTGATTATAGGCGGCTCAATGATATCACTGAGTCCGACGCTTACCCGATGCCCGACCTCAACACGCTGATACGTCAGATGAGAGGTGCAAAAGTGTTCAGCGTTTTGGACCTTAAGTCAGGGTACTGGCAAGTACCACTTAACCAAAACGCGCGAAAATACACGGCATTCCGGACGCGTCTGGGCCTATCTCAATTTCGAGTCCTCCCCTTTGGCCTCAAAAACAGCCCCATGACCTTTGTGCGACTAATGAACGAAGTCCTGAGAGGGTACCTGGACGATTTCGTCCGTGTATATCTAGATGATATAGTGGTGTTTTCAAACACAACGGACGAACACCAGTGCCACCTAGACAAAGTTCTGGAACGTCTACAGAGACACGGGCTGACATGCAACTCCGAAAAATGCAGTTTCGGATCAACCGAAATCTCATTTCTCGGACACCTAGTCACCTCCGAAAGGAATAGATAAACAACCGGAGAAACTAGAGTGCATCAAAAATTACCCGCCACCAACCAAACTGAGGGACCTATGGAAGTTTCTGGGCGTTTGCAACTGGTACAGCCAGTTTGTCGACAACTACGCGGACACCGTAGCGCCCCTCACGAATAGGCTCAAACAAGGGACCAAGTGGTCGTGGACCGAAATTGAACAGGCGGCATTTACCAAAATAAAACGCGCCCTGTACGATTCGCTAAAACTGTCGAAGCCGGATTACGGAAAACCGTTTTGCCTACAGACCGATGCTAGAGAGATAGGGGCAGGTGCCATCCTTTTCCAACGGGGTGACAGCCAGGAAGAAAGATGGATCATCGCCTACGCGAGCAGAAAGTTTAGTGATACGCAAACGAGGAACGCCGCGGTCGAACGCGAATGCCTCGCAATAATCTGGGTGACCGATAAGTTTAGACCATACCTTGAAACCCGTCGCTTTGACCTATTCACCGACAACTCGGCCCTCACATGGCTCCACCGAGCCAAAAACACAAACTCAAAATTAACCAGGTGGGCACTACAGCTAGCTAACCTGGATTACAAAACCACGCATGTGCCCGGCGTACAGAACGAGGCGCCGGACATGCGCTCCCGCAATCCAACCGCCGGGCCCGCTGTAAACGAGGAACACCTCGAGGAACGACTAGTAGGAGTACCCACCACACCACTCACCAACACTACTAGCTCACCGGCCGACAATTTGTTCGCTACGACGGACCCGGTTAACAATACACGCGGGCCCACAATCACACACGCTATGCTCGTGTCATGGCAGGCCGATGACCCCAGTACACGAGACATAGCGAACAACATGACAACGGACGACCCAGCACACAACACCAGAAGTACCGCGGATAAAAAAAATAAACAATACATTTTTACCGACGGTCTTTTGCGAATAAAGTTGGGCGAAAACACACTCGTAGTCATACCACAAAATAAGACGCAAAACGTGATCTGGACATACCACGATCACGTACTCGCGAACTTCCCGGGCTGGAAAGAAACGTACAGGGCGGTAAAACAACGGTTTTTTTGGAAAGGACAAAAAAACGACATCCGACTGTACGTCAAGTCGTGTCACATATGCGCGTGTACCAAATCACTAAACACGCGCGCAGACGACCCCGCGACCACCAGAATACCCCGACACCACTGGGAGGTGATCAGCATAGACCTCATGGGCCCCTACCCCCGCACGAGTAGGGGAAAACAATATATTCTGGTCGCCACGGATTTGTTTAGTAGATGGACCGAGGCATATCCCCTCGGAACAGCCACTACAAAAACAATAACCGAAACGCTCGAACGAGAATTCTTTTCACGGTTCGGATACGACCCACACACGGGGCTTAAGCGACAACGGTCCACAGTTCGCAGCAAACGACATGCGTAAAGCGATCGAATAGTGGAGAGCCGAGGGCTGGACAACACCGGTATATCACCCGAGGGCCAACCCAGTCGAACGCCGTAACCAGGAATTGAAAAAAGGTCTACGCGCGCTACTCGTCGGCGGAAACCATAACACCTGGGACACCAAACTAGCCCCCAAACTTTTTTCGATTAGGAACAGGCGCAACGACCGCACAGGATATCCACCATCGGTACTCGTCCTCGGGAGAGAGGGCAAAAGGCCGGGGTACTGGATACTGTCTCGGACAGCGGACAGCCCGATCGAACAAATAAATATGGACAGGGTGAGTCGCGAAAACAACGTACTGACCGCACCACCTGTAACAGGTTAGGTTAGGTTGCTTCAGCTCTGACCGCAAGGCTGCCGTAGGAATTTCCCGCCACTCCACACTCAGTTGCGACCTCCGGGGCTCCGGGAACGGGTTCGCCTGGATGGCCTTCCGCGACCTCACAGTCTTCAGCTGTTACCTCCGACCAGGTGCCACGTCGGAGGAGTTCAACGTTGCGCTTTACGACCTGGAAAACGCCATCAGAGAGAGGGGCGACGCCTCCGTCATCCTGGCTGGGGACTTTAACGCCTGGCACGTCGAGTAGGGCTCCAGATCCAGCAACCCCAGGGGCCGAGCGCTCTCCGACCTCGCCTCTAGCCTAGGGCTCCTACTAACCTAACCTCGGGTACAGCCCCCATATTCAGACGCGGATCAGTCACCTCCGTCATCGACATCACATTCTACAGAGGCGTAGAACTGTCAGACTGGACTGTTTCTGAAGCAGAGTCACTGAGCGACCACAACTACGTCCTCTTCAGCACAGCTAGTCCCGACCAGGTCCAGGCTCGACCGGACCTTCCGGCCAACACCCTCCGGGGCTGGACGGTGAAGAAGCTCGACGCAGACGCCCTGAGCCTCCACCTGACGACCACGCGCCTGAGTCCACTACCGGGGCCGGCAAGCGCCGAGAAGGCCCTAGCAGCTGCAGACACAATCGAGGACTTCCTCGGTGCCTGCGACGCCTGCATGCCGAAGAAGAGGCCTGGCCCTGTAGGCAGACGTCCCGTCTACTGATGGAGCGACGAGATCGCCGAATTACTCCGATCGTCCCTGGCACTCCGAAGACGGTACCAAGCTTGTCTCAAGCGCGCCGGCCACCCGGGCGTCCAGGAAGCCAGGTCCAGCTACTCCGCGGCCAAGCGAAATCTCAGAACCGCGATCCGTGCAGCCAAGTCCAAGGGCTGGGCTGACCTCTGCTCTCTGGTGGACAAGGACCCCTGGGGAAGGCCCTACCGGTTAGTCATTAAGAAGTTCGGAACCCGTGACCCCGCAGCGGATTCCAGGGGCAGAGAAGCCCAGATAGCGGACTCGTTTCCGGCGGCTCCCGCAACGGACTGGAGAGACAGATAGGTTAGGTTAGGTTGAGTTAGCGCGTCGGTCGTTCAGTTAGCGCGTCGGTCGTACACAAGCTACACGCGTGTTCACGACCAACGCTCCCAGGCCCGCCCCCAGTGGCATTTCGTTTTCTTGGACTTAACGCCCGATTAAACTTTCTAAGTTGTGTTTCTTCTCGAATTACCCATATAACAAGTTCGCGACAGGCCGGTGTCGTTTTCGAGTCGGCCTGATAACATAAACCCCCGTGGGTCCACTGGCAAGAAACCGCCATTAGGTTCCGCCGGCCGCCCGACTTTGGTGAGTACCTAACGTCCTAACCTATATTCAGACCACGCGCTTTCCGCACGACCGCACATCCCGAACCACGCGCCGCCCAAACCAGCGGCCGCGTGCGCGCCGCGAACCCGCGCGTGCGGACATCCACGTTAGCGCCCATATCTCCTCGAGCACTTGTCCAAAAACAGCGCGGACGACACAGCCTTGTAGTGCGGACCTCCCCCCACTACATACTGAAAGTCACCCCCCCGCTTCACCTTTTTGGACTAAGTATAACTCCGCGGCCTTTCGTGCTAGAAACGCCGTTTCTCCACGAAAGTTTTTGGTTCTTGGACCCCTACAAGTCCCCCTCCGCCGCCCACGCCGGACGACCCTTCCAAGGGATCTCCGGAACCAACAGCCCGATCCCGCCGAAACTCGGCGAACCCGCCAGGGACCCCCCTAGGACCCCACGTGC
>JANEHU010003460.1:0-26666 GCA_027563435.1 Nasonovia ribisnigri
GAAATCATGTGTTACATTTTCAAATCTCAGATTTAAAAAGTAATTTTTTTATGAATTTCTATCTAAAAATAGTTTGCACATTGTCGTGATTTTTACGTATTTTGTCAATATTTAAACTTTAAATGGTTATAAAAAAAATTTGTGACAACAGATTTTAATATTTTTCATATATTAATGTAACAATATACTAAGAGCCTTGTATTAAATTTTCAAGTTTTTTACCCCACAGATAAAGTTTTATAGAAATATATAGAAAAAGAACCTAAAAAAATTGGAAAATGAAAATGTCAGGTAACAGCTCAAAATATATCAGAATATTTTGAAAATGCTAGGGTGTGTAGAAAATATAAGCACAATAGTATACAACAATACGTATATAAGCATTCGGTCAAAATGTCATGTATATACAGTCATTTCTTTTAGAGTTATTTCAAAAACCAAAATCGATTTGGTCAAAAATCGGTTTTTCGTAAAAATTGCCGTTTTTCATTAAATTTGTCATTTGTTTCTCTCGGCGCTCATGAAAACTACTGGGAAATTTTTACCCCTCAAAGTACCAACAAGATTCACTTTCCTATCAGAAAAGCTACTACTCAATATTCTTATGACCTACACGTTACACATATTATATATTATATTGTATAAATAATAAAAAAAAAACATCATTGTAAAATCATACATTCATCACTCCACTCAGAATCTAATACAAACTAACAACATAATATTATAATAGTTAGATAGGTATAATACAAATTAAACATTATTTATACAATATAATATATAATATGTGTAACGTGTAGGTCATAAGAATATTGTTGAACATTTTACTGCAGGCTACATGTTATTTCTGAGATGGTATTCGTCAGTGAAAATTTGCCAACTAGGAATAATAATGTATTATTATAAGCAGATGAATAGCGTGTAAACGTTGCAGTATTTCGAAGACTAAGTTGTATATCAGATTTTGGTTCGGACACAGGGTATTTACCTATTTATTTTTTCAGTAGTTTTCTTTTTTATCAGGTATTGTTCATTGATCAGGGTGTGTATTGCCCTCAACTTTTTAAATTATTTTTATTTTAACTACTGGTATAATAACACTATTCCAGCCATGAATAAAGTCGTGATTAAAATTAGGAAATTAGTCAGGTACGATATTTTTAAGTGTAGGTTAGTGGAGTGAGAATAGCAGTTGCGAGAGGTTGTGAAAGAGTTTGTGAGAGAGGTTATGAGAGAGGTTGTGAGAGAGGTGATGAGAGCGGTTGTGAGAGAAGTTTTGAGAGAGATTGTGAGACAGGTAGTGAGACAAGTTGTGAGAGAAGTTTTGAGAGAGGTTGTGAGAGAGGTTTTGAGAGAGATTGTGAGACAGGTAGTGAGACAAGTTGTAAGAGAGGTTGTGATAGAGATTGTGAGGAGGTTTTGAGAGAGGTTGAGAGAGTTATAAATGTTGGGGGAAAGAGAGGGGTGATAGGAGAGAATAATATTTAAATATTATCTTTCATTGTTATGTTTACAATGTTGAATACATATATAGTTAGTAGGAAATGATCATTGGAAACCTTGCGAGTTGTGATGGAAGTCATCAATCATCACTATAGCGTCAACTAACCATATAAGTTTATCTAACTTACCTTCTTATGAGATAGGATAGAATAAAAAGATCGGTTGCCGGTTAGGATGTCAGCGCACTATTCCATATTTGACCCACGCACAAACAAACAAAAAAAAAATTAATAATAATAAGTTATGTCTAGGTAGTAAAAAAATAAAAAATAAAAATTTAACAAATATTTTAATATTTGAAGTAGGTACTAAAATATGCAAAATATGAACTACAAACAAAAATTCATAAAATAAATAAGAAAAATTCAGACATGTACGAAAAAATAATTTTTAAGTTAAGTCAAGGTAATAAAATTTTTTAAAAAAAGTTTATGAAATAATTAATATCAAAGTATAACAAAATGCAAAATATTCAATTAAAAAAAATGCAAAAAATTATTATAAAAATCCAAAGACAGACAAGAAAATAATAATTTAAGTTTAATTAATAATCAAATGTATGATTTATTAATACTTAAATTATCAAAATATGTGAAATATTCAATATATTATATAATACAAAAAAATTAAATTAAAAATAAACTTTAATCCCGGCCACTGGGAAAAAAAATAATCAACGGTGAAAGAATTATATAATATTAAAATTGGGTAATGGTTAAATTGTGTAAAAAAAAAATAAGTAATATAAAAGTAGTGAAAAAATTAAAATAAAAGTTTATGATTTGTTAATACCTTAAGTATCACAAAATGTAAAATATCCACTACAGAAAAAGCATACAATTATTCTAAGAAAAATCAAGAGAAAAAAAAAGTAAAAAAAAGTTTATGATTTGTTAATACTTTAAGTTATAAAGTTTAAAAAATATCCAATACCAAAATAATAATTTAAAATTATAAGAGAAATCTAAAGGCACACGAAAAAAAAATAATAATAATTAAGTATAATTAATAAAGAAATGTAAAAAAAATTACTTTTTAAATTATCACAATTTGCAAAATATTCAAAATATATAATAAAAAAAAATAATATTTAATTCCAGCACTGGAAAAAATAATAATTCATTAGTGAAAGAGTTATATAATACTAAAGTTGGGTAATGGTTAAATTCAATCTAAGAACACTCACCCAGTGACGGTTCTTGCGCACGGCTAGGCTGTGTGAGCATTAATAGTCGAAAAAATGAAAATAGTTGTGGGGGAGGCTATTACAAGTTTTGGCATGCTAAGCCTCTCTTAGCCACCCCCTAGTTGTGCGTGGGTCAGAGAGAGAAATAAGTGGTGCGCAAAAATCAGACATCCTATTAAGTGTCATCAAGTTGATGAAGCTGTTGATTGTTGACATTTAACATTAACTGTGGTCGGTATGATTGGAAGTAAATATAATTACTAATAAGTAATGATGATGAGTAGTGGAAACCGGAGTACATTGAGACGCATATTAGTAAAGATATAGTAATAATAGAGATCTCCCAAAATAATATGTACAAAAAGTTCAAACATTAAAACCAACTTTATAAAATATTTATTTATGAAAAAATATATTACTGAAATTAATATTATTATAAATTACCTATATAAAACCATGAACTATTGACTTATTTTAGCATGTCCCATGTCTCACTGTCCATAATATAGGTAATTCTATATTTTTCGCTTAATAATTTCTGTTAAAATACTAGGAAAATGTAATAAGTATAATTGCTAAATTTGAGCTTTTACTTATAATATATTCATAAAAAATTATAATGGAAGGCTAGGCACCGTTATTTCACATAAAATAGGTGCATTTGGAGTTTAATTTAACTAATATAATATTCTAGTTTCGATTGGCTGAGTGTAACTATTGTCTATTTGTAGGCTTAGGTACACTAAATCAAAATCAATAATATTGGTGAGAAGTACTATCTGGAGTGGTGGTGAATCTTTTCACGAAACAAGTCTCTGTTTTTAATTTTTAATTAAGGTAATATTGACTTATTAAAGTTGATGAAGAATATTTATAATGACAATATTATGTTACTGCACAGTTCACACAGTCTCTCTTTCAAATTATGCCGTTTGCAAGATATTAATCTTTAGTATTTAAATTGATTGAGAATTTCACATTTATCGAAAAAGAGACGTATCCGGTAGCCTTATTAGGTCGAGCTGTCAAGCGACTGTTATCTATAAAAAAAATAAAGTGGTGCGAGGCCACGCTCGAAACAAAGAAACGCTCTGAGTGTACTTATCGGCCGGTATTGCTAGCTCCCGGATGGGTGACCACCTGGGATTTTTAGCAACAAATCCTTGCCATACATAAACACAATTATTTTAAACAATCTTTTCTCAACCATATAAACAACCTACAAAAAAAAAATAAGGTTAATGCCCATAATTCAAAATTATTAGGTAAATATATGTCATATACTTTAGTCACAATCTTGTGCAAACGATATCGTCTTCTATTTTCCCTAACTGTACAAATCCTAAAAATCAATGAAATCAGAAATATTGTTACAAAAGAGAGACTGTCGTGACTTGATTTATAATTTTGTCTTAATTTTTTCTGTTGAGAATCTGGGCTTTTAATATCAGAGGATGGAGAAAGAGATGCGCTTTTGTATCATAAGTAGAAATATTTGTTCACGCTGTGTGACCAAAACCACCCTCCAGAGAATGCTTCAATATTGGTCTAAAATAAAATTATTGGAATACGTTATAAAGTTGCTCCAAATCTCAAAACTTTCCTTGATTAAATGATCAGCTTAAATTAATACCCACTTGTGAGACGGAGACGATACATGCTGATAAATAATTAATATAATTATGACTTTTCCGCCATCCCCCGCCCAGGCATAGCAGAAACCTTCGGGTGCCCAATCAAAATTCTGCCAAAAAAAAAAAATAAAAAATAATGACTTTTACAATATTTACATCCAATCATACTTTCAAGTTGTGATCACAGTTATTGTGTCAACCTTAGATCATATACCATGAATGGCCCTTATCCTGATAATGTGTAGCACATAATATTAGCGACAATGGTCTCTGACTAAATATATATTGAATTGATATCGATCAAAAAAAATGTCAGAGACCTACGAGTATACCTACCTTATATGTGCTTCAAATTGTTTACAAAGGTAAACTGGGCATGGTATATGATCTAAGGTGTTCTAAGGAGTCAATAATCAACGGCTCAACTTGATAAAAAAACACTTAAGTTCGGCAACCAACTCAGGATCTTTTTATTCAAAGTGTCCTAATAAGTCATAAGGAGGTTAGTTAGGTAAACCTATGGTTAGTTAAAGCTATGGCGATGATAGACGGCTGTCATCACTGGTCGTGAGCTTTGCAATGTTCTTATCCTACTAACTATTAAGGTATTCGATATTGAACACATAACAATGAAAGAAAATATTTAAATATTATTCGTGAGGCTGGGTTAGGATAGGCATGGGTAGGGTAAAATATTAGAACCTAACTAATCATCATAATTTTTAACCACGGTGTAAAGGGCGACCGAGTAGTGTTGTACCAGTATAATTAAAAACTTTAAATACCACCAATCCTAATTAATTATTTCATTAACACGAAATATTATTAAATTAATTTTAATATATTATAACAAAATATAAGTATAAAAATTAATTAGGATCGACGGTATTTGGGATGTTTTTGACATTTTAATTTTTTTCTAAATTTAATTTTCTTAAATATTTAAGATTTACTTATATAGATTTTTTTAACATAAACATCCAGGTGCCGTATTAATTTTTTTCTAAATTAAATTTTATTACTCCTGAAAAAGTATTTGCCTGCGGGCTCAAACGTTCCCCTTCAAAATTTTTTTATCAGATTATATTTTATTAATGATTTTTTTTTTAAATTTTACAACCTGGTGCCATATTAATTTAATTTTCTCACACCTTAAAAAGTATTTGCCTGCGGGCTCAAACGTTCCCTTCATAATTTTTTTTCTAAATTTAAATATTAAGATTAACTTATATAATTTTTTAATCATAAACATCAGGTGCCATATAATTTTTCTAAATTTTTTCTACTCCTAAAAAGTATTTGCCTGCGGGCTTAAACGTTCCCCTCATAATTTTTTTTCTAAATTTAAATATAAATATATTTACTTTTATAGATTTTTAAACATAAACATTCAGGTGCCATATAATTTTTTTCTAAATTTAATTTTCTTACTCCTTAAAAGGTATTTCCTATTAGACGGCTAGAAGCAGTCGGCCGACTAGATCCGTTGTCATAGTGTTTGCCCCGCCGCGTTTTAATTATAGTCTATTAGTAGTTTATAATATATGTATTATATTTCCACGGTCTCGTCAATATAATCGTTGTAATCGCACCCGCTGCCGTATACTTCGTTGTTCTCGGTATCTAATCGGCTTCCGTAGGACGGCTATTAGATATTTATATCAACTAGACCCGCGCTCTCCGCCGCATCATATCACACAATTACGTTTTATCATTGTATTGTGTTTTACCCGTGAGTTCATTGCTGCGACATTGTCCGCACTATTTTTATTTACTGTCGTCGTTCGATATATATATATATATATATATATAATCATATTGTTACTCGTGTACAACGTTCCATATTATAATATTAAGGATCCATAATTCACCCGTATATACATTGTTAACTACCTGACTGTAAGTAATCAATGTACACCTTATATTCATGTCTGTGAGTGAATCATATGTCAAATATTAATAAACGCGATTTTGTATTATATAAATCCGATATGTATCAATCATACCTTTGTATCTTTCACTATATTTTTACTTAATATGAAAACATATATATAAATATGTATCTGTATAAAATTATTTAAATTGTATTATATGTTCATGGAATAAAATAAAGATGTTTTTTTGTTAATGAATAACAACTGACTTCTCAGCTATATGAAAATTCATTACAAACTATTTGAAAAGATATTTGAAATCAACAAATTAGGACCAGATTCATGGTATATGTATATGACGTCATAAAATGTTAATATTTATTATTGTTTATTTTATTTGCTAAGAAAATAATAAATTATATTATATAATATTATACTATGGCGTTTCATATATTTTAATAATAAATTTAATATTATCATATTTTTGCTAATATCTACCTAATTAAATTTTCACTAAGATACACATTATTATTTTTCTTTAAAAAAATTATTTAATAATTCATCCAGTACTAAGTTGTTTTATATTTTTTTGTGCAAAATCGATTTTGATTTTTGGTATAACTCTAAAACGAATGACCGTAAATACATACAATTTTCACTAAATGTTTATATAAGCATTTCCTATACATGATAAAAATTTGAATAATGTTTGATTTGTTTTGAACTGTTTACGAACATTTTCATTTTCCAAAATTGTTTTTCTATAAATGTCAATAAAATTGTATTTGTTTGGTAAAAAAGATTGAAAATTGAATTAAGGTTTCTGATACATTTTTACAATATCAGTTGAAAAATATTACAATTACATAAGCACAATTTTTTTTTATAACCATTAATATTTGGAATTTTGGTAATATATGTATCGAAATGTCGAAAATTATCAATCATTGAAATAAAAAAACTATAAAATGTTCAATTTTTATAACTGAGAATTGACAATATAAAATAAAGATTCTCATACATAGTCCATACTGTAACCAAAATATCTAAAAAATATATAAACACAGATTATTTTGTACAGATGTTATAAATTCAAATTTGGACGAAATTACATATTAAAACCAAGAATAATGGTTTTAGTTATTTTATTGTAATTTAAAAATATTATTTATGGATGTATATCATGTTTAGACAATATTATTATATTTTATACAAACAATGATATTTTCAAATGTTATTTTTTTGACAAAAATGTATTCAACCTACTGTAACAGATACTAATGCCAAATGCTGAAATGAATTAATTTAATCATAGTATCATAAAATATACCTACTAAGTATAGGTCTGTTAGACCATCTTCGCTCAGAATTGTTTTTCATATATTATAAAGATGTTATATCATTGAATTCGATTTTAATACTATCCTTTTTTTATAAATATTAATAATTCAAAAACTTCAATATTCAGATCTTTGACAGACCTTCATCCTTATTTATATCACACTAGTATTACAATTTTATTTTATAATACTTATTAAAAAAAAATAAAAATTTAGATCAATTTAAATATTAATGAAAAGTAGATTAAGTTGAAATATAAGCACATTGATAATTTAACCAACAAAGATATTATGCTAAATAAATATTATAGAATTTTCCAACCAAATTGTATAACTAAAATTGTATGTTTCAAAAAACAAAAACTTACTCGTTCCTCATAGTCACTGCTCGTGTTTCTGTGTGTAGCAAAATTAATGAGAATATTAGTGTGTGGTGTACAGTGTATGCTTCCCAACCAGGTGGTTGTAAATTTCTCCGATTTATAGGTAGTCGATCATTAGGTTGGATTTAAAACATATAAATTCCAACGGTGAGTATTTTTAACCTGAAAAACACGCAAACTCTGACAATGGTAGAATTCACAGTTAATTGCAAAACAAAAATCAACACTCATCGTACAGTGCAATATTAATCTAATATCACTCTACTATTACATAGGTACAACGAAAGATTATTTCTATCTAATTATTAGGTATTGCGATTTGGACAAACAAAAATAGTTCAAGTACTGATTATTATAATGTTAACATTTTGGTTGAATACACTTTAGTTAAATCTAAAATTATCATACATTTGACAATAAATCTATAAACCTTTTTGAATAACTATTTAGTATATTTTATACTATTATAATAATATACTTTTGATGATATAAAAATATAGTATCGTATAACATTATCAAGTATGTTATTATACTCATAGTATTTCTTATACCTACTATGATTATACTGGTAATTGTTACACGAGTATTCATGATCATATTATTAATATAACACAAATATATACTAGGTTTCGTTAAAATACGATATCATAATGAATAATATATGATAATTTTAAAAGCCTTTGAATACGCACTCGAAAAACAAAACCACGATTTTATTATTTTAAGTGATTCCCTAAGTACAATTTCTAGCATAGCAAACACACATAAGCCTAATGACTTCGCAAAGAAAATCCACCTCCTCATTTCCTTCCATCTCTCCAAAGGAAACGCGGTTAAAATAATGTGGGTACCGGGTCATTCTTCAATTGAAGGCAATGAAAAAGCCGATATGCATGCCAAGCACACAGCCTCCTCAACTTCCTTAAACACCTCTCTGCTCTCCACTGCTCAAGATACTATAAGACTGATAAAATGCATATCAAAACAAGTTTGGCAGAAAACTTGGGCAAAAAAAAAAAACAAAACTTAATGAAATTAAATCTACTATTATTCACTGGCCTAACAATCATCCCGATAGGAAAAAGGAAACCATCATCAATAGGCTAATAATTGGTCACACCAGGATAACTCATGGTTATCTAATGTCCCGAGAGGAGCCCCCTTCATGTATAACGTGCGGAGTCGATCTAACAATAAAACACATCCTCACGGAATGTCTCGCATCCTCGATGCAAGGAACCGCAATCATATTTCCAGCGACTTATACGACATACTCGGACCAGTCCTACCATCACCTGCCATATTCGTTTTCCTCCAGGAGACAGGATTAGACAAAATTATTTAATCATCCGAACAACACAACCTCAAAATTGAAGCGTTCATATAATTTAGTTTTGACTAAACTTTTATTTCATATTATTATGTAATACCTATTTGTAAAAAAAAAAATGTATCATATCCCAATGGCCAAGATGCTGAGGGTCTTTTTTTCTTAATAGAAAAAAAAATTAAAAAAAGGGCGGGTAAGTGTATGTCGCTCTGCTGTACAGTAGGTTACAAGTGAGTCACTGTAATGGATTGTGTTAGATTTTTATCCAATGATATAATATCATTGAATAAGAAAAACGATTCTGAGCGAAGACGGTCAGTCAGTCTATAATATCTTACTAAGTCTAAATGTATTTGATGATATTATTGTGAATAAAGTAATTAATTTTAGTATTATAGGCATTAGTATTTATCATTTTTCTCAAAAAAATTATATTTTAAAATGCCATTGCGTGTATATAAAATATAACAATATATTCTAAAAGTTTCATATACCAACAAATAATATTTTTAAATTATATCAAAATAACTAAAATCATTATTCTTGGTTTAAATATGAAATTTTGTCTAAATTTGAAATTAAAATGTCTGTAAAAAATAAATGTGTTGATATATTTTTTAGATTTTTTGGTTACAGTATGATTTATTTATGAGAATTTTTGTTTTAAATTTTCAACACTTAGTTATAAAAACTGAACATTTTATAATTTTTTAATTACAATTATTTATAATTTTCGAGATTTCGATAAATTTTGTCAAAATTTGAACTTTAAATGCGTTTAAAAAAAAATCGTGCCTATGTATTTTTAAAATTTTTCAACTGATGTTGTAACAATATATAAGAAAGCTTGTATTAAATTTTCAGACTTTTTGGCCCACCAAATAAAATTTTATTGACAATTATAAAAAAAAAAACTAAAAAAATTGAAAACTAAAAATGTCTGTAAACAGCTCAAAACAAATCAAAATATTTTCAAAATTGAATGGTGTATAGAAAATGAGAATATAAACATTTAGTGAAATTTTCATGCATCTACAATTATTCGTTTTTGAATTACAACCAAATAAGAAAAACGCTACATGAGAAATCGAGTGAATATCCTATGTTGTAAAATTATGAACTTAAAACACTCATAAAAATTTATTTTTAATTGCTTTTAGATATTTTATTTTTGATAAAAGTAGAAAAACTTACGTTAAATCTTGTGTTAAAATTTAAAACCTTAGATTTAAAAAGAAAAATTTTTATGAATTTCTAACTCTAAATAATTTGCAAATTTTCGTCATTTTTACGTATTTTGTCAAAATTTCAACTTTAAATGCTTAGAAAAAAAAATTGTGACTACAGATTTTTAATATTTTTCATGTGCCTTTGAAACAATATATTAGGAGCATTCTATTACATTTTCAAGAATTTTTAACGAATAAATAAAATGTTATTGATTTTAAAAAAAAAAAAAACCAAAAAGATTGGAAATTTAAAATGTCTGTAAACAGCTCAAAATAAGTCAAAATATTTTGAAAACGGTATGGTATATAGAAACTGCTTATATAAACATTCAGTAAAAATTTCATGTATTTACCGTCATTTTTTTTAGACTTACACCAAAAACCAAAATCGATTTTATCGAAAATCAATGTTGCGTAAAAATTCCCGTTTTTTCCTTAATTTTCCATTTGTTTTTCACGGTACTTTTGAAAACTACTGGAAAATGTTTACTTTTGACCCCCCAAAGTACCAACTAGATTCACTTTCCTATCAGAAAAGGTACTATTGAAGAAAATCTAAGCACTTTTACTGTCCCAAAACGTGATGACAGACACAAAAATAAAAAAAAAAATAAAAATAAAAAAACACACATCATTGTAAAACCAATACATTTATCGCTCCGCTCAGAATCTAAAATATTATAAATGATACCACAGTGCTTAGAGTGATTAAATAATCATGGATATGGTAATTATGGACAATGAAAGAGGTAAGTTATAAAAAATACACCATAAAGTTATGTTCATCGGAAATCGTGACTGATTTATTTTAAGGTGTCAATACTGATATGAATTACTAATTAATTAGTAATGATACTAATTAATTATTTGTATTGTTTGGGCTATGGCATTTTTGAGTTTTGCAATGTATGGAGTACACGAATTAACAGTTCTGAAACAAAAAAAAAAATACAATGTAAATCAAAATGACAAAATTTATATTTTAATAATAATAGTAATTAATCGTAAATCATACAATAATAATATAATAGAGTAAATAATTACTCTCATATTTAATAATGATATGAGGACATTAAACTATAATATTGATACCTATGAAAAAGAATAATTATTCGTATTCAAACATTTCAACAAACTATTGTTATGTTTTAAAAAGAGCAATAAAAAATACTAGTAAATACACTAAATTATACTTATTTACATCTGTATATAATTTGTCGTCTTTATAATTAACATTATCGCCTAACCATTAACTAAGTACCTACCTGCTATATAAGCAGTAACATATAATATTATTGTAGAGTACAAATGAGTTTAATTATATAAAAAAACTTTAGTAAATAATCCTAATAAGAATAGTTCATAAGTATTCAAACTTATATTATTATGTCAAGATAGCATGAAAACGTTTATATTTAAAATGAATACCTATTGTTTATTATTGTTGATTTAATATTTTTTTAACAAAATAATTTACGTTCAATGATTATAATAATAATTCGTAATAAAATTGATTAGTTATACCGTTCAATATAAATACTTAATCACTTTATGTTATCGTAAGTTAAATTTATTGATAATGAAACGAGATTTACATATGAAATATGTTTTTTTTATGGCAAAAGATGACCCACTAATATGCCAAGTATGTGGCAACTCACCAATTATCAAACACATATTCGAGGAATGTAGAAAATATCAAAAACAAAAAGAAGAATTCAACATAAGTCATGACATCGGAGAAAGCCTAGGTCCGAATCCAGAAACATAAACAAACATAATAGATATCTTCAAAAAATCACAAATATTAAAGTTATAATAAGACAACAACAACAATATTGCTATGTATTTGTTATGTACATTGTTTCTATTTATAAAAATCAAATTGTTTTAGATTTGCACAGAAATTGCGTTATGCCTGAATGGAGCACCAGTACGTCCTTTTATACATTGTGGATTTTTGATGAATGGAGAGTGGCGTGGTGGCGTGATTGTGCAACAGATAGTTGTTGGTTCTTGACTGATAGAGCGCTTCGAGGCGATTCGCGTACCTCGTACGTCGGACAATGTCATGAATTTTAATTTTATCATTCGACTTCAAAATATTTACCTAGAATAATTAATCTATACAATGCTTGTACCAAAGAATTTTTCTTAAAAATTTGCAAACCAAGTTTTTCACTTTATGAGCTTTTTGTTGTTTTGTTTAAAATTAGAAACGAATAAATACAGATACTTTAAAGTTTAAACGTTCAACTAATTTTAGTAATTTTGGCTTTTTTTGAATGAGAGACCTTTTTAATCGAGATTTTTTTTTGTTTTATTTCTATAAACATCGATACATAATGTATACTCGATGTAAATATGTAGACCTGTAATACCTATCTACTAGATTTCTCATAGGATTCTTTATACATTAATTTTTAAAAAAAATGTTAATTCGACAATTTTTTTATGAAAAAAACACCTTAGTTTAAATATTGAAGATAATAAATATTGACACTTAAAATTTTAAAAAAAAAAACGATTTTAGATCGTAGATCAAATTTGTAACACAGTGTTAAGACACTGTTTTTCAAATTAAATTTACCATAATATTCATAAAAGTTTCAAACGTATTATAAGCTACGTATATTATATAACATAAACATTTGAGATTTTAGATTTTTATTTCTTTTAAATTTTGATAAAAAGGTTTTAGTTTTTTCTAAATTTAATTTTCTTACTCCTTAAAAGGTATTTCCTATTAGACGGCTAGAAGCAGTCGGCCGACTAGATCCGTTGTCATAGTGTTTGCCCCGCCGCGTTTTAATTATAGTCTATTAGTAGTTTATAATATATGTATTATATTTCCACGGTCTCGTCAATATAATCGTTGTAATCGCAGATTTTAGATTTTTATTTCTTTTAAATTTTGATAAAAAGGTTTTAGTTTTTTTTTTTAAGAGTTTAAGACAAGATTTCACATAAGTTATTATTATAGCAATTTAAAAATTATTTAAATAATTCTAATGTATGTTTTTTTTATATACTTTTGAATTTAAAATATTCAAAACATTTGTTTTATTCACGAAAATGTTTAATTATTTTGTATAAAGTTATGTATTTATTGCAATTTTATTATAGTAGCAAATACTTATAAGTAGTTTCCAGTAAAATCCAAAATCTAAAAAAAATATTACCTCAATTTGATGATGGAATGATGATTAATGTTATTTGTCTGTAAAGTTATTAGTATTTACCTAGTTGTAACTTATAGTGAGCAAAGCATTTATAATCAATATAAAAAAAAATTAATTAAATAAATTAAAAAATATTAATATTATGTTCTAATTTTGCTTGTTTCACTTTAAAGTTTGTAAACATAGTCCCATTTGTGTCCGTTCGTATTAGCTGCAACTTCATAGTGTAATGGTTTTTATGAATTATGTGTAAATATTGATTATAGGAAAAAATAAATAATGCTAAATTTCTTTGTTTCAATTTTTAAAATGTAATTATATTTTCTGTATGTTTGAAGCATATAGACTAGAAAACTACTCAACAGTTTTTGACTAAAATTTCAGAAAATATTTTTAGAGATATCATAAAATTGTTGAAATTCATTATTGAAAAAGAAAGATAGAATTAGCATGCTTGGGGAATCACTCTGTATATATTATTATGATATAAATATAGGTATATGCTATGTTTAGTTAATATATATATAAAAAGTAATTTTTCACAAAATATTATGTTCATTTAGTCAAATATCGTTGTTTTCACTAACATTCAGATAACATATTAAGAGAATATACCTACAGGGTGATTTATACAGCGTTTTCATTCGCATTTTCCCAATTGTTGAGAAAAATTTGAATTATCTATATTTTAAATACTTAGACATTTTACAAAATTTGTCCTATGGTGATACAATAGTATATTGTGTGGGATGGACACGAAATGTTCAAAAAACAATAATACCATTATGCGGTTCGATTACACACATTATTTTTGCGTTATAATATAATATTAGTAAAACATCGCCCGATAATATTATTTACAGTTTCTGGCGATCACGCCACGTTCGCTCCCACTTTTGCCGATTTTCAAGGGACGATCGGAGCGTATATAAGACGTCGGAGATGTCAATTCCGGCATAACACTTCATTTTGTGCAAATCTATTCTTTGGTAAGTAAACCTTTAACATGAGGAAAGCTCTTTTCTACACTCGATATTTGAGACGTTTCTAAATAATATTTATTTTTTCTTTGCAGTTCTCTACTTTACTTCTCAAAAACCAACCAAAAACCAAAAATGGGAGCTGAAAAGGTATCCATGAACATTGTTGTCGTCGGACAAGTCCAATCTGCCAAGGCCATTAAGACTGTCGCCAAGGCCACACCAGCCACCAGCCAATTGATGGTGAGTGTATAAAATATATATAATATATAACTTTGAACTTTATATATTTTTTAAATTTCATGAATCATGAATATAATTCAAAAGACCGTACGGTATAATATTTGAAAAACATTTTTTTTTTTTTTTTTTTGTTACTTCTTTAATTACTTTACAACCTAAAAAGGTTTTATTATTAATGATTCCCTTTCTCATTTATAATTATTTTGAATTTAACTTTATATTATATTGTTTTTGTACCTTTAACACTTATATAAATTAAATCTAAAAAAAAAACAAAAATACCTAATAAGTATCTATACCGTTAATTAAAAAATATTTATTGTGAATTACACAATTTTTCATTATTTTTAAACTTAAAATGTCGAATGTTTTCCTCACTATTATTAATTAAACTGCGGCGTTATGGAACTTGAACGTATTTTAAAATAAGCATTTGCAGTCACGGTATCTTGAGCCTCCATATAGTATTCAAAAATGTATACTATTATATTATAGAAATTATTTGAATGATTAGTAATTTAAATAAAAGAGTACCTAGTAAAAAAAATAATACATAAAATATAATTTTTTTGTCATGTTTAATTTATTTAAAATTAACTTTTACATTTAAATTTAAATGTATTTATTATTTTTATTACTGAAATGTGGTGATATCGAATTTAAATTTAAATATAAATGTTAAATGCTCCTCTTTTTGCATTAAGGTATATAATGTTTTTTGAAGTTTTTTATTGATTTGTTTACTTTTGTTTTGTTTCAGAACTGTTAATTCCCTTAGTTCATCCATCGCCATATCAAAAATGCCATAGCCCAAACAATACAATATGTTATTCTGATTGATATTGATTCCATGAAATAAAACAATCTCTTCCGATAATCAACTATTATAGTTTTTTTTTATAAAATATGCGTTAACCTCATTCCTATCTGTTCCGATATCCACATCAGTGATCATGCGTTTTATTAACAATTACTTAAAGGATCTCCGCTCCAGTCGATGAAAAAAAGTGACTTTTAGACAAAACTGGAGAAATTCGGGTTGGCCGATATTAATTTTGAAAACGGATTATGATTGATTAACAAATTTATTAGGTTTCCATTGAGGCGATTCTTAGGTAATATTCCAATTATTGTTAGTTTTGAAATACGTATAAACTATAAGTGTATTAATATAAATACAAAAATATCATATTTTTATTCATGGTACTACACCTGAAAAATAGATATTATTCAAAATCACTTCGAAGGAAACCTAGTAAACTAACCAAATAAAACCAGTTTTAAAAATTAAAATCCTTTAGTTTGTCTGGATTTTTTTGTCATAGACTGCAGTCTCTAAGATGTATTTAAAACCACAGAATTTAAATATATTCAAATATATTATAATAAATACATATAATGTTTAGATTTTTCAAATCTACATTAGTTTTGACTTTTGATAATACTGACTGGAGCCCCCTTAACAATGTTGTACTTAAACAATTATTAAGGATACACATAAAGATTAAGAAATATTGAATGTTGTTGAGAATATTAGTTACTACTTATATTATGAATAATTCAATAGCAAATTAATTTGACTTAAAACGATTACCTATTTAAATCACGAACAGCAATGTGGAACGATACTATAATTGTTATACTGTTATGAACAATTATATAACTTGAATTATTCCTTTGTATTTCAACCTCTATAGGTTGCTAATAGCAATAAGGTGCAGGATTGTGTTCTAGAGCATAACAAAACATTCATCTAGTATTTAAATGTGTGCCTAAACTTATATTAATATTTATTCGTTATTTGTTTATAGTTAATTAATTGTTGATCTTAGTTCTGGTAGTTATTTTACCCGAAATATGCGAAAATTGGCGAGTACACATTGTAGCATAAGAATGTCTAAATTAAGAAATGAGTAAAATGTTTTTATCAAGTCATAGTATAGTAAATAGTTGTATGTAATTCCACTCCACATTACTAAATAGGGCAGAAATAATCCTTTAGACCGATCATATATGCCGTTGGCTAACCAAAGCACCGCTTGAATTATGAAATTCTGAAAAATTTATTTTCTTCTTTGAAAAGTGTTCGGTAATTCGGTTAGATTTTATAAATAATATATTAATTATGCCCAAAAAATAAATTATATATTATGTTAACGGTTATAAATTAAGTTACAATAACTGTATTGCTGTAAAAGTAGGTAGTAAATATAATATATTGGTATAAATTAAATTTACCAATAGTAAATTGGTTTATAAATCATACAAGAAAAACTAGAAACTTTGGTGATTCAAAATCAACAATAATAACCAATATTAACAATATTAAGTAATACAGAAATATATAACTTTTATTGGTATTTACTTATTACTTATTTATAAAATTATAAAATTATAAAGTTATAACACTTTGCATTACTACGGCTTATACAATTAAATAGTATAAATTTAATTAAAATAGTTTTAAACAATTATAAAACAATTTACAATTTTGAGTTAATTGATATATCAAGTTATGAATTTAAAACATGAACAAAGAATTTGTTTATGAATTTTAAAATATTTTATGATGTTGAGTTGGCTATGTGTTTGTAAATTAAGTGTTACATGACTATGCTTAAATTTGTTGTATTATATATTTGGTAAACATCTTCTACATTATATGGTAATATGTTACATATACTCTTTGTGTCGTACTATAAAGTAACTTCAAAATGTTATTTTACAAATTGATTGACTAAAAGTTTTTAGACACAATAAATCTTTTTTATTTTTCATAGACATGAAATATTTCATACAAATTGCATAAAGTTATAAAACCCAAAATGTATTCTTTATGTTATAAAAACCATTAAAAAATACCATATAAAACCATTGCCGTGTTGAAGATGTTTAAATATTGCTTCAGAATGTTTTATAACTTTATCTATTTATCTATGTACCAAAAGTTATATAATAAACAAATAAATTTCTGCATTCTATATTATCTTTAAAATTCCTTTAAATAGTTACAAGACATTGATACACAATTGTTCGTATGGTTTTCATTTGATGGATACTTATTAAGAAAACCAAATTTATTATTCATAGACTTTCCTTGTATTGGATACATATCGAGTAGTGTGATATAGGTTTTTTATTCTGCATGTATAGTAGACATTCAGAGGTAAATATTTAAAAAGGAAATTTTGTATTTCTCCAGTTCTATTAATTTATTATATTCAATGACCTTATTTAAATGTTCTATAAGCAATAAAAAATTTAATATAAAACCATTATGGTGTTGACAGTTTTTATATATATACCTAGCTTATGTAGGTACT
Source organism: Nasonovia ribisnigri (assembly GCA_027563435.1). Classification (NCBI taxonomy): domain Eukaryota; kingdom Metazoa; phylum Arthropoda; class Insecta; order Hemiptera; family Aphididae; genus Nasonovia; species Nasonovia ribisnigri. The sequence continues at coordinate 18,208 of JANEHU010003460.1, forward strand.
CTAAGTGTACCTCGTTAAACGATACAAAAATGAAATATGTATATGTGCCAAATATATGTACAGTTAGTTTCTATAGAAATTACTATACACATTTTTGAGATTCCATAAATAAGTAATAGAAACACATGATTGATAAAAAGAACTTAGATTTAAGTATTGCAAAAATAAATAATAAACAAGTTGATTGACGGAAGAGACGGATTTATTTTGCAATGTCAATACACATTATTATATTTAAAAACAAATTATAAAATGATGTACTGTTTGGGCTATGGCATTTTTGAGGTTGAAATTGATGTTTAGTTGAGTTAACAGTTCTGGAACAAAACAAAAAATGGTGGATTAATACAATATACTGAAGTATAATTTTCTATTTGGTAGAAGAATAGAAAATAATACATTTTAACAGCATAAAAAATTCGTTTTATTTTACATCGTTGTAAAAAAAATTTTAAAAATCATATTTAAATTCTGATAAGAATACATCGACTCGGAAATTATTTTAAATATATTTGAGTTTTAAAAAAAAGTTTTTAAATACAATTTGTTCTAATACTTGGCATATAGTTTTAATTTTATTTCTTTAACTGTACACGTAGGAAAATAACTAAAGAATGTATTTAGAAATTATTAATATAAAGTTATGTCACATTCAAGTATCAATAAAAAATTATACTCTCTATATCATTTTAGAAAACAAAAAACAAAAACGAGCACATACAGAAATTTGTTATAATTTAACTCTATAATTATTAAATATTTTTAATATTAATTAAACAATAAACACTTGTTAATAAAATATAAAATGATAAAATATTTAATAATTTGATTTTAATTAGTTTTTAATAATATAATGTAACACCTAATTATGAAAAAAACCAATCGAAATAAAGTATTATATAATATAATTATTATATAATACTATAAAGTATTTAAATACATTTAATAAAATACTTTACAACAATATAAGATTATTCTGAATATTATGTGCGAAAATATTTGACTTTTTTAGTCAATATTAGTAGGTACTATTAACAGGTTGAGAAAACAGATTTTCGATATTTTTATTAAATAATTAAATGTGTTTAGTATATAAGTATTTTTTAAAGGTAAGTTACGATTGCAAATTATATACATTAGATTATTTATATAAAATCAATCACAATTGACTTTGATGCATTATGAAACATTACATTATTGAACGAAATTATATGAGTTCTTATTATTTTGTCATAATAAAAACAATAAATTGTATTTAGTTTAATGATGTACGCGATATAAAAATGAATTGTAATACTGATTTAAATTATATACCTTGTCAAAAACCAAACAAACATTGTATTGTAAAATAAAATAAAATTTAAACACAATAACAATACGAATTGGGAAAAAGTACGATCCCATTATTATTCTAAACTATAAATATTACTCTGTTAATTGTTAACTTACCATCAATTGGCTGGTGGCTGGGGTGGCTTTGGCGACCGATTTGGTGGCCTTGGCAGATTGGACTTGTCCGACGACGACGATGTTCATGGTTACTTTTTCAGCGCCCATTTTTGGTTTTTTGTTGGTTTTTGAGAAGTAAAGTAGAGAACTGCAAGTAGACAAAAAGTATAAGAAAAAAATGAATAATTTAAATCAAATATATATGATTTCCCTCTTGGTATATACTCACAGAAGATTATATTTGCACAAAAATTGCGTTATGCCGGAATGAATCATCAATGCGTTCTTTTATACAGTGGCGGTGTTTTCGCTTAATGTGGAGTGTTGTTGTGGCGTGATTAGAACTCTCAGCGGTGATTCGTGTAACTGATATAAACGTACGTCGGACGATGTTATGATAATACATTTTACTGTTTTACTTTAAGAAAGGTCTACGGAATATTGTTTAAACGTAACGAAATATAATATAATAATTATAAGGACTACAATATGGTCCACTTAAATATTGTAATTCTAATAAATAGTCAATAAATAGTCAATAAATATTGATGATTGAGACTTTCTTATTTTCCAATTTCGGGTAACGTCTACAACATACACCTAAAAATAACCAAAATCATAAAAATATTTATTGAACTCTAAAAATGTAGTTTCATTTACCAAATAAAAACCCGAAAATTATAATTTTATATGTCCCGGGGCTCTAAATCTATTTCAAAATCTGATTTTAAATATCGATAAAGATCGTTAAAAATCATAAAAAAAATCAAATGATAACAATATATCTTTTAATGGTATTCAAATTTAAATTCAATTTTAATTTAAATAAATAATTTATACTTTAAAATTTTAAAAAATGAACAATTTTAATGAATTATTCAACAATAGCCTATATGTTTAAAATATTGTTTATTTGTTTGTATTGCTCAAAATATGTTTCAATGTTTTTTTTATATGACATAACAAATATTTATATTTCTTATTCCCGTTTCATAGACGTGTGAATTGACAAAAATAGAATTCGATGACCTTTTTCTTGTAGTTAAAAATCAAAATTAAAATCAGTAAAAACAAATATTAATAATATCAATTGAAATAAAAATGGACAATTTTCATTTTGATTTGAATCCCTGCAGTATAAGCCATAATACAATAAGTACCTATGAATACCTTTAATACCTAATGTAGGTATGAAAAACAATAATACCAATTTGGTAAGATAATAATTCATTATATTTTCCATGTCATATCACCATTTATTTGTATTGTTCAATGTTGGTTATACGAAATAACAAATATTTAATTTTCTTATTCTTTAATTTATATTATTAAAAAAATCTATTTTTATGATTTTTATACAGATTTATTTATCAACCGTGTTTTATGATGTTTGATTTTTAAGTAGATGACTGGCTATGTTTAGGGATATATTTTCAAAACTTAAATATTTATATCATTTCAATCGTAAACTGTGCTCATATAAACTATCTTTAATTAAGAGCCACGCTTCTATATTTTCATGATTTAGAACAATTTATATTATAAACTGCTTATACAATGGCCTATCTGTAAACAATAAATTAATATGGTAAAGCGTCATGTAAAATAATATAATAAATTATTGCGTTTATATTAATTATAAATTATATCATACGAATAAATAAATATATTAATCAGCTGTTTTCACGATGAATAATTTTCACTGGGAGGTCACGTATCTATGTCGGTACCTGATTGTTTCTATAGGTACTTATTGTCATTATCCAATATAATATTGTCCAGCAATATGGCCTCAATAATAAAGATCGTAAATACAAATATATGTATATCTGGTTGCTTACGATACAATACGATTATTTTCAGATAACTAATATAATATTATGTCTAACGATTTTGATGGACATTTTTCTATGACTAATCAGTGTATATAATATGTTTTTATATAAAACTTTTTAAGGCACTTATACACAATATAAAATGATTAATGAAGCTAATTGTCCACAAACGATACAAATATTTTGTTATAGGTAGTTCATAATCTTTTTTTTTAAATGTTTGCTAATAATGTTTTTTACGTCGTGTATTTTTTTAAATATACGAGTATATTACTAATAATTAAATTTTTTTATGAAATATTCCTGTCAATAAATTATAATATGAAGTACCTGAGAGGGACAATATTTAAAAATTTAAATCTATCAGTATGTGAACTTTGTTACCTATAATATCTAACGCTGTGGGTGTAGATATGTATTCAATGTTTTGTAAATAAACAATCTTTGTACTATTACAATTATCACGCCACGAATCACGACACCGCCCCACTTTGAATTGGTCAGCGGGATTGTATATAAAAGAGTCCGAGACTTTGCTTTCGGCATAACACATCCTTTTGTGCAGATTTATTATTTGGTAAGAGCGAAACGACAGTAATTGTTTAATTTTGATTTCAAATTAATAATAATTTTTTTTTCCATTTACAGTTTTCACTTTCATTCTCAAAAACCAACCAAAAACTAAAAATGGGCGCAGAAAAAGTATCCATGAACATCGTCGTCGTCGGACAAGTCCAATCTGCCAAGGCCATCAAATCGGTCGCCAAAGCAACCCCAGCCACCAGCCAATTGATGGTGAGTTGACAATTCTGTGACTGTTTAATTTCAAATAATAGTGCGATCGTATTTATTTCGCTGTTGCAATATTTGTAAAATTATTATTTTTTTTCAATACTAATTTCTTCTTGTGTACATACGAAGACCGGTATAGTTCTTGATAAGATAGTTAAATTAAATATTTAGTACCTACAATTAATTTTTGTTTCACGTCAACAACTGTTTTTATTATAACTTTTTAATATATATATATTTTTCCAATACTAGAACTTATTTTGTAAATAGAAAAAGTTTACAGTGATGTTCTCATAATCGTTTTCTTTTTTTTAAATATATCACTTATATCTTACATCAGGTTAATATATTATTAACTTTTAACTTGAAACGTCAAATTTGTTTCTATTTATTGAGATTGGAAACTACAACAGCTGTCTTAACCCTGATTACTATTTAATTCTACTAAGATTCTATACTTTTATTATTTAAAATATTGTATTAATCAACCATTTTTTATGTGTTCCAGAACTGTTAATTCAATTCCACATCATGAATCTCAACCTCCAAAGTGCCATAGCCCAAACAGTACATAATTTTATAATTTGTTTTTAATTTTAATTATATGTATTGACATTGCAAAATAAATCAGTCTCTTCCGTCAATCAACTTGTTTATTATTTGTTTTTGCAATCCTAAGTTCTTATTATCAATTATATGTCTTTGTTACTATTTTATTGGAATCTCAAAAATACAATAGTGTGCAGTAATTTGTATACTAACTATAAATTTGGTACATATACATATTTTATATTTGTTTCATTTAACTAGGTACAACTATACCACCTATACGTTTTAAGCTAGGTATATTTAAACATTTACAACACGACAATAGTTTTTTAATATGGTATTTTTGATTATTTTTAGACATTTAAATAAGGTCGTTGAATATCATAAATTAATAGAAATATATAATCACAAAATTTCTTTTTAAATATTTACCATTGCATATTTAGTGTTTACCATACATTCAAATTAAAAAAACCATAGCACGCTACTCGATATGTTTCCTATACAAGAAAATTGTATGAAACATAAATTGGTTTTGTTAATAACTAATCATGGAAATGAAAACCTTACGAAAAATCATGTATCCAATCACTGAACATATCTATGTTAAGACATATGCAAACATTTTATTGCTACAAAGAATAAAAAATACTTTAATAATAGATTACCTACCTATAAAATAATAAAACGGTTTTAATCATATTTTAAGCTATATTCTGCTTGTACGCTTGTAAGTATTTAGTACATATTTTTCTAAATATTTGGTTATACTCTTTTTAATATGATGTAGAGATTCTTATGCTAATATTAATTGAACTCCCATATTTTTGCATATTTCTATTAAATGTATATTCATTGAATATTTCTGATTAATAGAATATTATATATTTATAAATAATAAGTACAATTTAGTTCCAATTTGTATTGTGATTTTTTTGTGAACTTTAAAGTTGAATGTTTTTACCTGAACCAAGCATATACATTAATTAACTGTCAACAAATCTTACCTGATAAAAATAAATAATATAGTTGGAGCACATTCCTAGTTGTAATAGTTTACCTTTATGTGTACTTGTTTCTGATAATTATTTCTTATTTTTTAATGTTAAATTTATTTTTATATGATATTATGTAATTAATTTTACCACTTTATAACTCTCTTTCTCCAACACAAGCGTAAGCTTATAGGAGAAAGATAAATCAATTTAATGTTTTATTTCATATGTTATCTTGTTAAATATAATTTTTTTTCTGATTGAATAAAAAAAAAAAAAAAAAAACATATTAATTCTAACGTTATATAGTTGATTAAGTTGGTTTGTAACTTAGTATAGTAAAAAACCTATGTAAAAATGTCAATAGAAAAACATCTCAAATATTAGACTTGGAACCCTAATTTTCAAATGAAAACTACAAAAACATTTTTAAATTTTAAATTTGATACAATATGTCATATAGTATACTAAAAAAGTTTATAAAAAATGTGTGCTTTTAATGTTTTTAACTGCTATTGTAAAAATATATAAGAAGCCTTGTTTTAAATTTTTATGCCTTTTGACCTAATAAAAAAAATTGTATTGACAGTTTAGAAAAAAAACTAAAAAAATTGAAAATTGAAAATATTACGAAAAACATTTCAAAATGCGTGAAATTATTTAAAAAATGTTACCAAGTATAGAAATTGATAAAATAAACACATGGTGTAAATATAAAGTATCTACAGTTATTCGTTTTAGAATGACAGCAAAATAAGAAAATTTCTTTTTTTTTTAATCTATAATTATCAATTTTTAAAAATGTTAATTAAATAGTTTACTTCTAAATTATCATAATTTAATATTACAAGATGTGTTTAACACTTAATACAAGTAAAAATACTATACAATATTTCAGGTTTTTTTTGTAGTTAAAATATTTATTTATTTTTTAAATCCAGTTGTAATAATACCAAATTGTTTTCGTCCTTATTTTGTATAAAATAATTGCAATATTATAAAATTTATTCGAAAAAAAAATTATCTTAAATTAATTGTATAATTATAAACAGTTATTTATGTTAAAATACTTGAATATTGTATAATGTACCTACCCATCACGCGTATCATGTTGAACGAACATTTGAATACGTTCCAACCTAAATGTATTATAATATCAGTGCCGCAACTAGCGGGGGTGCTGGGGGTGCACCGCACCCCCAAAAGGGCCCCATTATGATATTTAGGGGGCCCTTTTCAGACATAAAGGATTTTAGATTTTAAGCTAATATTAACTTTTATTCCAATTTACAACACATGGTGAAAATTGAAATTTTTTGATACCAATGTGTTACGTCCAACATCTAATATTATGTTATCATAGTATTGATTATACGTATGCAGATAATATTTTATACTATACATTTTTAACTATGACTTGTATCTTATTTTTGAATAGTTAGTTTCAATTTTGTGTTAAATAATAATCACAGACTTCTATAATGTATAATGTATTATCATAGAACAATATTGGTATTATTGAAGTTTGTGATAATAATATTCGACTTCATGTTATTATCAAAGATGTTATCTGATAAGCAATTGAGAAAAATAATTATAGCTTACTGCTATTTTTAGACTTTAGTGCAGTGTGTGATGACTGATAATTGATAAATGATAAGTGATATACTAATATTATATTTGGTGAATACTGAATACGTAATTTTTGTTTTCGTTTTTGATTTCCCTTAAAATGTCTCTAAATGCTCGTCCTAGTGGTGCACAAAAGAGGAAAGCCAGAAACATTCGACTTGTCGAATCCAATAAATTACGTGGTTCGTTGGATAAATTTTGTTCAAAAATTGCAAAAAATACACATGTCAACACAGGTAATTATAATTTAAAATATTACTACTTATGTTATTTCATACTTTATAGTTTTAATTAACTTAAATATATTAATAATTATTATAAATATCAAAATAGGTAGGTAATACTAAATTTTAATTTAATATTTTTAACTGTAATGTGTTGTACCTACTATTATATTAGATATATATCTAAATCTAATAAAGCTTTATTTATATTTTGAAATTAACGTTTCTATTATAGTAATTATCTGATTACATATTATTTAGGCAATAGACATAGGTACATTTTGCACTGTTATTTTAACATATTTACAAACCTATTTTAAAGATAAATTAATTTTGTATACTTTAATATTATACAACTTTTACTAGTTTTGGGTAGGTAGTTCAAGACAACAAACAATTTAAAGTCAAATTAATTTAAAAGGTTTTTCACAAACCAATAGATAAACTAACTATAATAATCTACTAGAATAGTAGAGACAATGAATTGGATCTTCAAGAAATTGTGCCTGAAAATATTCTAGTTAATTTGGCAAACGATAAAACTTCTATTGGTTAGTTCATAGTTAAATAATTATTCCATTTTATGTACCTATTTTAAGTAATTTAAATACTTATGTGCTTGTGAAATTAACACAATAAAATCAGATATATTTACCTTATTATTAAAATGGTGCACACACTTAAACTAATAATTTATTAGTATTAATGTTTATGTATAAATGTAATATAATATAAAAATATTTAACATTTGAACTATACAATAAGTATACTTTTAGTAGTAAAGTATACTTTTCAAAAAGATTATAAATTGCTTTGTAAATTGAAATGTTGTTTTTATAATAAGTTAATCAATTTTTAATTTATTTTAGAAGAAAATGATGACACTACATCCACTCCTGTTAAGGAAATACAATTGGCCATTGATGTATTGGAATGTACGGTGGAGAAGTATAGTACAGACAATGAATTGGATCTCCAGGAAA
>JANEHU010003463.1:0-20130 GCA_027563435.1 Nasonovia ribisnigri
ATATTTAAATTTTTAAGTGAGTTATGAGCATTTTTAATTTATGTTATATTATATACTCATAACTTGCTAAAAGATTGAACTATCGTAAAAAAAACCAACATACAAACACAGATAATGTTCTTACCATCAAGTTTCATAATAGGTGATTCACTCTAATTTTTAAACTTAAAATTTTAACGGTGTTAAACGCGATCTGCTGAGCTTAATTTTGGTATGTTACGTACTTGTAAGATGAAGATGACAAATATCCGTGTGGGGTCCTCTTAAAGCAACTAGTGTTATATGCCAGTTACCAATCTATAATATGAGAAAATGTTAGTAATATTTAGAAGGGGTGTATTGGTTGTTCCTGTATCTTCAATAATTATATATTTGCCATAAAATGTAATAAATATATTCGGTACTTTTTTTTGGTTTATGATGTGGGGGGGACACACCACTAAAAGAACCAATTACAAAACACTTTCTTCTTTCCAACTTATGATTTACCATCCTTGAAATTCTTTCCTGGCTTCCTAAAATATTTGAAGACTTTTCAATTAGGTAGTGACCGTGAGATTTTATTATTTAATACCTGCCTGTATTATTTTATTAAAACTTGAAAAATAATTTATTTTTAACAGCAAAATTTTATATTTATTTTAGGTTTTGCAGTTTTTGATACCAATATATTGTACAAAATGTCTAAGGCATGCAGGATGTTGAATCTGGATGAGGATGGATCTTCTACTCCAAATACAGCAATAATTAAATTAGGTGTGTGATTTTTTAAGTTTATTTTTTCATTACTTATATTTAGACTAAGTCAGTACTTACTATTAATTTATCAGTTATAACTGTCAACTATATAAAATCTACCTATACATAATTTATTATGTTTATCTTATTAAGTTTACCTAACTATTGTTCTAAGTCATATACAAGGTGTAATTTAGTTTTTTTTTTTTTTTATTATTAATTAGTACATGTACTACACGTATAATATAACATTTCTTATTTCTTAATAATGAAAATAAATATTTAAGATCTGAATTAAATTTTTTTGAAAATTTGAAAATAGCCAATTTGTAAATCTGGTTCTAGAAAACTTGATTTTTAAAAACATTTATCTGAGTAAATTAATATAGTTATTTTCATAGTTTTATTTTTTAAGTTAGGATTTACATTTTTTTTGATAGTAACAAGTTACATACTTATTTAAAAATTATTATAAAATATATAAAAAGTAATAATACTTTTTGAATTTAAAATGTTTTTTGTGCGACTGGATCAACAAAAATAATAAGATTTCAAAAACTGAACTATCTATATGACTTACCTTTAATAATTGTTTTAACTATCAACATTTTTCTAAAAACGGTATTTACAAATTGGCTATTTTGAATTTTTCAAAATTAAATGAATACCTATTCAGGTTTAAATTTTTATTTTCAGTACTAAAAAAAAAATATGTTAAGTGTACCTACTCTACGTTTAACGAAAGCTTCTATAAATTATAAATTTTAATTAAAATTAAAAATTAAAAAATATTGATTAGAACAAAAGTTATATCATTTGTCAGGTATGTTTGTTGTTGCCTGTATACTAAGTTAATTGTTTGGACATTTTTTGTAGGTACTTCTTTTAATATATTGTGCATAGGTAGGTAACCTGTCATATTTTTCTATATAATATATGAACAATACATCTATATATTCATATATTATTTTAATAAACAGTAGCTTTTCCTTATTTGAAAATTGTTCATTTTATTTTTAAAGCATTGACATAATTCTTTAGGTTCCAATTCATTTATATACCCTATCAATATTTCTAATCTTATTTAATTTTATATGTTAAGTTTTTGTTGTAAACACCTTAAATTACATTATATGTTAATTGCTAATCTTAAGAGACAGAAGAATTCATTATAACCTTTTTATTTTATAACAAAGAATCTAGTATTTTACTAAACTGATTAGTCAATATGTGTGCTATAGCCTATATTGCAGTATTACCAAGTACTACCTCTGTATTTATACTTAATGCTATTTTAGTTATATTGTGCGGCCGCAAAACTAAAAAGTTTCACAAATGTTGATTAAGCTTAAAGAAATTTTAACAAGAATCAAATTCATTGTATATTGTTTAGGTATTATTTATTAATTATATTCTAAAATTAAAATGTTATTTTGATGGTTATCGTGTATTCGAGTTCAACAATTATGCATCTATTTTATAGCAACACTAAGGCTTTCCTGGGTTTTATTGTCTACAACCTCCCTCATTAATTTTAAAAGCTTAAATTAAGGATTGTTTAAGGACTGTGAGTACAGTGATGGCAATAGTACTGTGACACCTGTAAACAACCGGTTTCAAAAAGTTAAATCAGTTATAACGATGTAACTATTTTTAGTTAAATAGGTACTTTTATTTATATTAGATATTTATTATATTTAACTTGCATAATTTATATATTTGACTTATAAATAATCAGATTATATTTATAATATTTGAGAGGATGCCATACCAACAAATATTTGTTACAACCACTTTATTACTTGATGATTTTAGATAGATTCTTAAAAACTTTTGACTTTATAATGTAAATATTACACAATTATTTTTTTCAAGCTTTAATTTAATTTTAATTTAGTTTTAGTTTTTTATGTTTCATATTGTATATTATTATTTAAACACATGTTATAATATATTTATTTTACAGATCAAAATATGACAACTTTCTTAACACCATCACCATATCATTTGCTAGATCATGAATATGGTATGACACCTCAAAATCAAATCATTCCAAATCCTCTTACATCACCATTAACAAAGTCACAAGTAAGTAATAATATAATACATTACCTATAGTTTTTAAATATAGAAACCATTAAAGTAATTCATTTTAACTTAAATAGTAAAGTTTTTAATAAATAAAACAAAATGTACCTAATCAGGATACCATTGATACATTAAAAAAAAAAACCTAGATAATCTCAATTTTGAAGTTTCACAACACACTTTTATGTATGTTCAATAAGTACAAAGCTATTATACATACTATAAATGTATTTTAAAATTTCAAAAAGCCCATCACATTTACTATTACTACTAACAGATCTATTTCTAAAAAAAAAAGGTGGTAAAGTGAGTACCACTTTTCTGTTTAGTAGGCGTCAAGTGAGTCACTGTGTTAAATTTGAATTCATTGTCTATGAAAAACACATTTCTGAGTGAAGACGGTCTGTCAACATATATTATTTGCTATTTAATTAATTTATTTTATTATGGTAACACAGGAGGTTGAATTAATTTTTGACAAAAACAGCATATGAAAATGTCATTGTGTGTATAAAATATAATAATACAAAAATTACTAAAAAATGTATTCTCCTAACCACATAGTTCTTTGCAAAATTTTGTGATTTTTAATAAATGTTGTGTCTAATTTGAACATATAATATATTTAATACTTTTAAATTTCTGAAATAACAACTTATTAGGAACTTTGTATTACATTTTTATATTTTTGTCTCATTGAAATAGTTTTTATTAACATCTATAAAATATCATTAAAAATTGAAAATTTTTAGCAAAAATAGTCAAAATATTTTATAACTGTACCATATTTAAATTTAATATTTCACATGTGAATTTCCAAATTTGTACAAATTTGAATTCCGGAAGTTGAAAAAATTTTAAGTGACCACAGTAAACTTCCTTATTTTGTAATAACTACAAAATCTTATGACTCTAGTTTTGAAAGAAAATTTTTGATGAATTTCTTTTGAATGCTTATAAAAAGATATTGTGACTATGTATTTTCAGTAATTTTCAATTATGAAAACAATGTAGGAGGAACCTTGAACTATTTTCAAAAATTATGATCTAGCAAAAAAAAAAAATTATCGACAATCATTGAAAAAAAACTAAAAAATCGAGAATTTCAAATGTAAATAGCTCAAAAAAAGTTAAAATATTTTGAAAATGTATTCATGACGTGTAGAAAATCATAATATAATATAAACATTTGTTGGAAATGTCATGTATTTCAGGTTATTCATTTTAGAGTTCCATAAAAGATATATAATTGATTCTATCAAAAACTTGTTTACAAAACAATTACAGTTTTTCTTTAATTTTTTTTTCCATTATTTTGATAAATACTATAAAAGACTACCCTTAAGAATTTTTTTCTTTGACCTTCTAAAGTACCAATTAGAAACTTATCTCAATGTTGAAAATAAAGGAATTTTTACAGCCCCCAACAGGTGATGAGACTGCCCCCCCCCCCCAAGAAAAAAATGTATAAAATCAAAACATTCATTGCTGTTCTGCTCAGAATCAAAAAATTTCTCTTTATGCCTTAGATTAGATACTTAAAAATATTTCACTCTTGCCCACATAATTATAAAATATATGCCATAAGCTTATAAAAAGTAATTTTGTTATTATTTAATAATATGCATGTATGATGAATATTTTATTCCCTAAAAAAATTAAAACTTATGCCTATGATTTTATGTAGGTACTTAAAGTACATTTTTTAGTCTAGGTCCCTCCTCATTTTAATTTCTAGATCCAAACCTGATAATATCCATACATCTATATTATTTTTTTCTTTAAAAAAAATCTATAATATTTTTACTTTCATTTTTTTATAAACAATTTTACTGTGAAACGGTTAATATTTTAGGGTTATAATTTTATTGTGACAGGTTTATATAGAAAAGGTTTATTTGTACTTTAGAAATGTTGTGCACAATGAGTAAAATACATGAGTGAATATTTTTGGATGTAAATCCTTGGTCTTATGTTTATTTATTTTCAAACATAAAACATAAGTGTTTCTCATTATATTTTAAAATTTTAACTTATATTATCATTGATATCTTGTTAAAGGGCGTAAAACGAAGATTAAACTTAGAGTCACTCAATTTTGGATATGACGATGTTACACCTTCAACAGCTAAGTTAATGAGAAAATGGTCCAGTTCAAGTGCTGGTAGTGAACCCAGTCCTGCTCAAAATGGTTAGAAAAAGAAAATGTTGATTTTAATTAATTAAAATGAATGCTAAAATTTAAGTAGGTAATAATTACACAATATTTATTATTTTAGTAGCAGGAAAAAAGTGTTCTGAACGTCCAACACGTTATGATACCTCTTTGGGCTTATTGACCAAAAAATTTATTGGTCTGCTTGAAAATTCTACAGATGGTGTTGTTGATTTAAATATAGCATCAGAAAAGTTGGATGTACAAAAAAGAAGAATATATGACATAACCAATGTTCTAGAAGGTATTGGAATTTTGGAAAAAAAATCCAAAAATAATATTCAATGGAAGTAAGTTGTGCAAAAAATATTAATTAATAAATACATTATACTTGTAGACTTGTATTCACAAAACAACTTTTTTTCAGAGGTGGAAATGCATATGGTTCAGACAAAAATAATGTACAACAGGACTTAGAAAAAATGAAAGCCAAAGAAGAAGAATTAGATAATTTGATTTTAAATACTGGTATGATTAAATCAATTAAAATATAGTTTTTAAATTCTTACAAACACGAATAATTAACCATTGAGATACTGAGATACCATCGAGATTAACCATTGAAATACTGTTGATATAAGCCATATGTGTATAATTAGTTAAAAAAAATTACCAAGTATTTTTGTCTTTTTAAATTCTTAAATATTATATTTTCATTGTTGTATGTGTATGATAAAATATTTTATTAATATTTTTACAGAAAGAGATATAAAACAACTGACAGAAGATAAAAGATTTGGATATGTAACTTATCAAGATATTAGGTCTATTGAATCATTTAGACAAAAGACTGTTTTGGTTGTTAAAGCCCCTCCAGAAACTGAATTACAAGTACCTCAAGATCACACTGATGGAGATGTAAGTATAATATTGAATGTATTTTAGATTCTGAGCGAACCAATTTTACAATGATAAGTTCAAAAATTAAATTCATCCTATAAATTAATCGGTTTGAAATATCATAAAAATTATAATAACGTAGATAAAAGAATTAAATTGTGGTTCTAATTAAAAGTAAATTCAGTGGTGCTGGAGTTTTTATATTGTGGTCAGATAGTTTCAAAACTTTGTAGCATTGCGATTAAATAGGAAAAATAAATCAAAAATGCCAAAAAATTTGTGGTTACATGGAGTACTTGAAACACATGTGTAGCTTGGGAACCATTGTGTAAGACATTCCAAAAATAAAATATGCCAATGCATTGAAATCTAAGCCCTGGTGATTACCTATTTTTCTCCTTTTTATATTAAAATGTTGATTTTTTCGTAGCAAAAGATGTATATGAAAAGTAATACTGGTGAAATAGAGGTGTTCTTATGCCCAGAGTATAATACCAATACAACTTTACACCAACCACAAAGTCAGTTAAGGCCGTATACATCTCAGGTTAGTATAATTGCAATTAATGTTTCAACGTTCATTTGAATTAATTTTTAAATTTTTATAGGGTGCCAATAATTCTACAATTGGCAATACGGTTATAAAATCGCCTCAAAAATCATCAGTTATTCAACAGTCACCAACATATTTGTCACATAAATATAAAATGGAAAACATTGAGGAATCAGAAACTGTAGAAAATGTAGAGAATACAACAATAAGAAAATTCAAGGAAGAGCCGTTGGATGATCAGCAGTATATACCTAGTACAAGTGGTTCTGGTATGCAAATTATTACACATATACCACGTTACGTTTTACACGCACATCCTGGTTTATGCATGATATGGCCATGAAGTTCCAAACTGTTACAATTGCTCGCTTATATTTTCTTCTACTTTTTTTTAGTTTGAACTAATATTTAACCTTCTTAATACTATATTAGCTTTTATATTTGGTTTTCATTTTTCCTAACTATTTAAGTGAATAACAGTATGATGCATGATAGAAATATTATTCTAAGTGCACGATCGCTGATCATGTTTATTGGTTTACCTGTAGTTAATTTTGTTATGTTTTGTTTTGTTTTTGTTTTGTATTGACAGTCATTTACAACTTTATTTACAACAATATTATTATATAAAATACCATATCTTATCATTTGTAATGTTTATTGAAACATATGATACCTTCATACCTTTTTAATGTAAAACATTAAATAGAAATTAATTATCTTAACATTTGTTGTATACTCTCATTGGTTAGTGGCATTTAATCTAAATGATTGATTGCTATTCAACCAAATATTTTGGATATTAAAAGGTGGCAATATTTGTAATAACCTTTAGTAGAATAATATTTATAAATATGTCATGTTACTATTTTATATTTAGTTCATTAGAATTCTTAATAGTACATGTTTGGTATGTGTATTATTCGCATTATGTTTTGAATTTGTACAATATAAAGTCACTACTTTTTGGTTACAATGCAATATTATTGCCACCTTTTTCTATTACTTTTTACAACTTAACTAATTTTGCGAGATAAATCTCATTATTTTTAATAAATATTTATATATATATATTTTTTTTTTTTTTGGTAGTTACTTACTAGTTTATATTTCTTTTTCTTGTATATAACTTATGGGTTAATTTCAGTCATAAATCTTAACAAAATAAAAATTTTGTGTATTTGAATGTAATTTAGACTTAGAAATAATGTTCTTATAGATAAACCCAAATTAAATGAATCTCAATGATACTTAAAAAGTAATAAATTATCATTTTGTTGTACAAAGTTTTTATTTTATTATATTATTAATAATACTAAAAAAAATTATTTTTTTATTTTTTTTTTTGCTTATTTGTTATATTACCTAACCTTGTCTTGTATTATATACTTTTTGCTTTTTAATCTTATAATAATACTATAACCCTGTTATAACTTTTTGGGGAATATGAAAAGCAAAATTATACCATTTACTGTAGTTATGTTTTTGCTCATCCACATTATCCGAACATTTTAAAAATTTGCCATTGCTTCGGGTATACTGCTGTTGGGAAAAAACAGTCATGTCGGTCGTCCGCTGAATTTTACGAGTGCCGCATGTAATGTATGTCTTGTAGCACCATGGAATTCAGCTGTCGCCTGGTGTGTTATCTGCTTCTGCCTTATGTACAATCGGCGCTTCTTCATATACCACATAAACACATTATGTTGTGTTTAACATGAAATATTGTACTTAAATAATATTAATGATGGATAATGATGTGCATCTACTTAATTCAAATTATGGTCCGGTGAAGCAGTTGATGAAAATGTTAATAATTATGTATGTTAATAATACCTTTATATTAAAATGTTAAACATCAACATATTAATATTGTGTTCATGAGTTTATTTACTATTTATACAAATACATGTTTCATAAATTATAAGTAGTATGTACTCATAAATATGTAATGTATATTAGATCTTTTTTTTTATCAATCATTTCGTCTTGATATTTGTCAAAATTACATAAGTAAATTGTTTTTCATTGCTATAGTTAAATCATAATAATGTATATATATATATATTTGGATTTACAATGAAAAAAGTGTTTGTTATTAGCTTAGCATTGTCTTAACCGTTTTCAAGCTTTTTTCTTCTTCTTCATAATTGCATGAAGTTAAGTTAGTTGCTTTTATTGAATAAGTGCTTTTTCATAATTTGTAGTCACCTTTTATTGTGTTTTTTTAGCCAAAGATACATTTGAGATATCTTGCGAACCTTTCTTGATGCTTGAACCTCCAAATGAAGATGACTACAACTACTGTCTGGATTCTGATGAGGGTCTTGGTGACTTGTTTGGCTTCAGGTTATAAATAGGTTTATACAATAATTCTTAGTATATATAAATGTGTGTATTTTTTTTTTTTTTTTTGCAAATTGTAAATCCCTTTGTTTTCCTCCCTTGTATAACAATTCTTTTATTTACTTACCATTTGGTATATCTATTTAATTAAATAATTTTTTATTTCATATTTTTTTAAACAACATTTTAATTTATCCCAAATTAAATTTTCTAGAATAACTATTATTTAAAAACCATTAATTTTACTATGTATTACGTTTTTATTTCGGTTTCCAATCTATTTTTTTATTTTTTGGACATACAATTATTTTGATATCAAGGTACAAAAATAAGTATTTTCAAGTATCGTTGTATATTTGAATTTAAAAATTCGGTTATGAAAATGTGTTCAAATTATTATTTATTCTGTTTATGTCCTTTTCGTTAATGTGCAATTTTTGGTCGTTTATTTACTAGTAATTTGTTACTATGCTAAATATACGCTATTTTTAAAAGAGACAAAATTATATTTTATGCTATTTAGTGCCTTTTATTTGTTAAAAATAAATTTTGAGCTTTCCCTTAAAACAAAACTGTTGTACAAGGAATGGGTATGCTCGCCATTCAGAACTGAAACACACTTTGTGTATTATAAAATCATCAATTTCTGTATATTAAAATGTCTAAAATATAAATTGTATATTTTATTACTTTTAGATTTAGAATCTACCTATAGTGATTAAGTGAAAATTAGAATTATTATTCCAAAATTAATTATGTAAATTTATGTAAGTACTCAAATTTGTTTTTTTTTTTTATACACTTGTATATTGAGACAATGTATTTTTTCCTCTTCATGATCTATACCCAATCCGGCGATCTCAATCGATTGATACACTACATTATACCTGTGTCCATTTTGGATTAAAATTTATTTTAACACTACAAGTTGTTGGTTTCTCATCATATACAAATGTGTAGGGTGTGTTACAAAACCTATTTGGTCTTAACTCTGAAGGTCTTTGTAGGTGTATTCCTATCACGTATATTTATCGCGATAATGTTCTTACATAGATGTGAAATTTAGTGAGTCAAGATAAACCAATTTTATAATTTGCATACAAATTGTTTTGAATGATTTAATCTTAGCGATATTTTAACATTTAAAAATACCGTGTATATCAGTAACTCAACCTTTTTTACTGTGACAACTAAATTTGAAAGTCTATGAAATATTGTGTTGGCGATCCCAAATAGTCAGCTACCATAACTACCAAAAAGAACCCCCCCTCCATCTGAGAAATGCTGGTATACATCATCAGTTTCTAGTTAACTTTTTAATTGATTTTTTGTAGTATATTATCTATTGTGCTATCAATAACAATTTGGTTTAGCATTCAGTGAGATTAGTGAATTGGTTTCTGTATTAATCAAATGTTCGTCCAATTGCATTTTACCATGCACTTTAGCTAATTAAGTATCAATTGCTTTAATGCAATTTTCACAATCTTCTTGAGTCTTATTGTTAAATATGTTTTCCACAGATCGGTATTTTTTGAAATACATTTGAATGAAAAGTGTCCGATAATATCTACCTTAAATCTGAAATTCACCTTTTGTTTTGGTATTTTTCTTTATTATTATTATTATTATAATTATTATTTTTTTTTTTTTTTAGGACATAACATGCCAATGTAATTTATGTATTTATTATTATTATTTTAGTATAATTATTAATATACAATAGACATTTTTGATTTACAGTTTTATTTTAATAAATTTAAAACACAATTATTGTCTAGTTTATACTAACCTAATAAAGTCATAGGTTATAATAAATAGATGTTGAATTTTAAATTCAGAAAATGAGTTCATTAAAGGTTTGTTTCTTATTTAACTATTTAAGTAATAATTATATTTTTAACTTATTTTTGTTTCATCAACCAACATTTTAATAATTAGTATTGATATTTAATATAATATAGGTATTATATATATTATATATATATATAGGTATTTTAAATTAAACTAAATACCTACAACAACTTTGGGGCACCTATATCTAGTGAACTGCTATAATTATACATGGTTGATACTTATTTTCTTATTAGATATTTTATACCGAGTGACACCAATTGTGTGCAGGATATGTTAATAAATCAGGACATCAAGGGTTGAATGATAAACAAATATGATACGACAATTTTTGCTGTTTTTTTAAGTAACAGTATTCAAATACTTTTAACATCATATTTTAAATAATTTTTTTTTAATCTTTATTAGGTAATTATTTATTCCCTTTGAATAATGTTATATGGTTAATATTTGGATATTATTTACTATAGGCAATAATAAAATTTAAGTATTTCTACAATAAAATATAACTGTTTATAATTAAGTATAGGCACATGGGTATAGCCAGGGGGGCAATTGCCTTACCACCTCTTTCAATAGCTAAGAAATATGTTAACGTTGAACAAAAATGTAAAGTACACTTGGTTGCATCCATCCTCCCTCACCTGATGACATCTCCAACAGCGCCCTTGAGACTTGAGTACATATAATTGCATTACATGGTGAGTTTCCCTAGGAGCTTTGTTAAATTTCTAATGACTATCCAACACTTTTCTTAACACAAATAGTTATCGTGGTCGTTGCGACTGCAGTAGCAGTAAATATTGTGAATATTATCCGCGGAGACTTTAATATTAGCTTCTACAATTATTATTAAATGTAATAAATTATAACGGCGTACAGTTACTAACGACGGTGCGATCCAGCATATATTGTTGTGAACTCAGTTTCAATTATAACACCTACAATACGGACATATTCTCCTCGGCCGCCCTTTCCGTCCATCCAGCGATAACATTACATGTTACGATTGAAACTGTCTGGCTGCAGTTTCACTGAATCCGGCGATCGTCCTGCAAATTACTAAAATAACTATTCATAGTGGTTTTAATTATTATTTACAAGTAGCCGTTTATTTTTGAGAGGTGACGCGCAGCAGGGGCATGGCCGTTTTCGACCAAAAAAAGTAATAAACAAATCGAAAATTATTAAAAACTATAATAATAACTTATATAATATAATGTTTTTTCGTAAATAGCCGGCTACTGAATATCATCAAGTCCGATCTTCGGAAATTGGAAAATGGTTGCGCCACACTTAATTTTTTTGGACGAAAAGGGAATCGACATTTTTCAAAATTTGGTCGAAAAGGGAAGGGTACGTTTTTGGTCGAAAAGTGGCTCGGCCTGACGCAGTCTCTACACGGAAAAAAATAATTTGGTTATAGTAAATAGTTGGAAATATTTTGGTTGGCTTAACAATACACAAGATTACACCAACTAAGACTTTACGTTGAGAATACCAAAAGTAAATAGTTGGAATTTTTGGCATTTTCAATATAATTAACGGTAATTGCAACTATATTTTATAGTTCGTAAAATATTTAACCATAATGAATGGTTCGATTGACAATAAAATAATGTTATTACTTATTTCAACCACAACTATATGGTTAAAAATATTGAAATTGATAAAAATAGTTATATTTAATTACTAACAAAATGTTACATAATATGCTACCTATTAGATATTTTTCTACTGCATTACCTATACCCAAAATATATTTAAGATTTATAAAATTATCTAGTAGATCTAGTAATTATCTTCCTAAATTTTGCGTTCAATAAAATATAAAAGCATTTTTTTCTAGCATTATTTTGAGCCACATTCAGCCATTTTTAAAAATCATATAACTTTCTTTGAGTTACTTTGAGCCACATTTGTTACAATAGTAAATTCTTTTTTCAGGAGCTGAAAAAAATGTCTTGTTTGGGAGCTGATCTTTAGCTACATTTAGGCCCATTTGTATAGGGGTTGATAAAATAAGCTATAAACACCCTCGAATTCCCAAATAATATATTGATATAACTTTTATGGAAAATGGTCCAGTAATTTTTGAGTCTATTATTAACTTGGTAAGGGTATACGATATATACCTATAAGGTTGGGTTATCATTGGTTACGTTACCAGCAGCTCTTGAAGTAGTGTATCTGACCCGGCCAGATTCCCGGCTTGGGTTCTTCAGATGCTCCAGCAGATCTTCTGGCTGTCAATTTGCAGCGCATATCTGATTGATCTACTAATGATTATTTTTTTGGGTGACGTTCCAATGATTTCCAGTTCGTTGACAGATGAGGTCTCTAATAAGATGATCTTATTGTGTGTGACATATAAAAATCATATGAGCGAATGTAAAAACTATAATGATAAAATAATGTTTTACTATCTGTAACAAATGGCGCTCCAATTTAAATATATTTGCAACCAATTAATCATAATGTCTATGTACACAAAATCCAAATACCACTCACTCATCCATCCATCGCTACATTTCAAAAACTACAAATCGTATGTTCCTGAAAAATGGAACAGTGGTTTCTCTAGATGTGCAATGAGAAAGGATTTCCTGGTGCACGCATTTTAATGAGGCCATCAGGGAGCTTGAGATTTATGGTATAAGATGCAACTTTCTTCTATTTATAATTGGTTTCCGTTGGTTGTAGATTTTGTACCTAATAGTAGAAATAAGTATTATTTTGTTTGCATATAAATGGTTGTCATTGGTTACTCGGGCACAACGTACAAGCATGCATCAAATTGTCACGCGTGTGGCCTCGGATAAAGAAACTATATCTTAAAACCAAATGTGCCTATGTGTGTAGCTTACTCAAAAACTACTCAATTAAATTTGACGAAAATCTCAGAGATTGTTTTAAGGAAAAGTCTTGAGTACCTAGTTTAAACCACGTTAAAAATATATATACCCGCAAGTGCTAAATCCATTTTTAAATCCTATATATACTATAAACTATGTTGTTGTTATATATAGTATATTATATACGCTGTATTAGTTTATCAGTTTTAGTGCGTATACCTCTGCAGTTCACGGACAAATCGACGTCAGTATATACCTACCTAGCTTTGTTTTTAACTCGACTTAGATGGGCAACCGCAAGTCGCGGATGAGATACATTCAAACTGAGCACATACCTATATGTAACGTGAATTAAATACTATATTGGATTTTCCACAAAAATAAACTGCACACCGGAAAACCTCAGATATTTTGTTTTCTAGAGATGTCAGCAAAGTTAAGAGAGTATAAGAAGGTAGTTTAATTAATATATACCAAGTGCTACATCCAATCCACGACTTGCAGCGGTTGCCCATCTAGATCGAATTATTTCACAAATCTATAGGCACACTGACGACGATTCGTCGGTGAACTGAGGTACACTTTGCAGCTAAACCTGAGAAACGCTAAAACCGATACATACACCTATATGTATAGCGTATAATATACGGTATATACTATATTGGATTTTCCACAAAAATAAACTGCACACCGGAAAACCTCAGATATTTTGTTTTCTAGAGATGTCAGCAAAGTTAAGAGAGTATAAGAAGGTAGTTTAATTAATATATACCAAGTGCTACATCCAATCCACGACTTGCAGCGGTTGCCCATCTAGATCGAATTATTTCACAAATCTATAGGCACACTGACGACGATTCGTCGGTGAACTGAGGTACACTTTGCAGCTAAACCTGAGAAACGCTAAAACCGATACATACACCTATAGCGCGTATATTATACTATGTATAGAATTTGCCACGAAAAATAAAAACTGTACACGGGTAAAGCCGTAATATTCAGCTAGTATATTGTACTAAGCCGACTCGCAAGTATACCAAAGGATGAAGTCAAGATGAAGATTCGGATGCAGGTGTAAATAATAGTAGACTCGATGTAATGCTATTAGGTAATAATATTTATTTGTTGAACACTGATATAGTGTTCGACGTAAATAGTTCCGTGCAGTAAAATATTCAAAGTACAATTTGTTGATGTTGAAAATATTTCTAAGTCCAATTTAATCGTTAAGCTGAGTGACGTGAAGGTGCTCGGAGTAGCTTGGTCAGATCACGTCTGCAAACAGGTCGTTTTGGGGTCTGTTATAGTGTTATATAGTCCTATCGGTCTCCCCCCCCCCAGCCAATCGATAGGCTTATCGTTATCACATACCCGTGTTCCCACGAGCATAATGAACACAATTTTTCTCGGAAGTACTCGTGAAGTCACGACCCGATTTTAAGATTATGAAATTTAAATAAAACATGAATAATATTAAGTAGAAAAATGATTACCTATTAAATATGAAAGAACTCAAATTATACACATTAGGTTTGTTCCAGGGTGGGCCCCTCAAATGTATATTTATAAGCCTTGGGGCCCGTGTGCATAAGCGCAACTAGGAGGGGGGTTTGAAGGCCTTAGCCCCTCCCCAAAACTTTTAATAGCTCTGTCAAAAAAAAAATTCAATTATTTCCTAAAATATTACCAAGCTTTTTAATATTCAACTATAATTCTTATTTTTTATTTTTTGGAAAAAATTTAATTATTCCATTTTTATTTAAAGCTTATAATTATTTTATATGCCTATGATAAATGTGGTAAATCGTAAATATCATTAGCTATATGCCTGAAAAACATAAATACGTTTCCACGCAAGTACGCAACATCATAATGATGTGCGTAAAACATTTCATAGTAAAATGTATTTTCAGGATATATTAAACATTAACGAAAATAATTTGAAAAGCGAAATGTCGATGTTCAAAAATGTTATTGGTGATAATATAGGTAAAGGACTTCAATTTTATAAAAGAAAATTTGAATTAATAAGTGTTCCCAAATTTGTATTAAATGGTTCAACTAGCTATTACTTTGTCGATTTCATCACCAGAACGCTCTTTTTCAGCTATGAGGAGGATAAACATATACTTACGCTTCACAATGATCCAAGATCGGTTTAGTAACCTATCAATACTTCATATTGATATTTATTGATAAAAATAAAATAAAAATGAAACTTTGAAGAATTAATTATTTGTTGTTGTGTTTTTATATTTTTAAGTGAATATATATAGGGGTGTGGGGGCAACGCCCCACGTGTTATTTTTCATGTAATGTCGGGTGGGGGCTACAAAATAATACAGGGCCTCTAATAATAGAAAATTATAAAAAAGGTATTTAGGTAGGTATTTCAATTTTGAGTTTTTTATATAGAACAAAATATTTTCGCTGTAAATCTGAATATCTGAAAGCAATAACTGCAAGACATCACCAATTAATAAAAATGTTCAGGAAGCACTGAATTTTTTTTAAAAATTAATAAAAAATATATTTAGATCTAAATTCAAGTCGTTTAATAGTTTTAGCTAGTGGCAAATTGTCAAAATAAAATGTGTACACAATGATCTCAAAACCAAAAAATAAAACATGGAGATATCTAATTGACAATTATTGTTACACAAAAAGTATAAGTAAAATAAAAATAAAATTAACACAAAGATTTCTTTATGCCTACATAATAACAATTAGTGTATAATATTTTTAGATTCTGAGCGGAGCGATGAATGTAGTTTTACAATGATGTGTGTTTTTTTTTTTTTTATTTTTTTTTTTTTGTGTCTGTCATCACGTTTTGGGACAGTAAAAGTGCTTAGATTTTCTTCAATAGTACCTTTTCTGATAGGAAAGTGAATCTAGTTGGTACTTTGGGGGGTCAAAAGTAAACATTTTCCAGTAGTTTTCAAAAGTACCGTGAAAAACAAATGGAAAATTAAGGAAAAAACGGGAATTTTTACGCAACATTGATTTTCGATAAAATCGATTTTGGTTTTGGTGTAAGTCTAAAAAAAATGACGGTAAATACATGAAATTTTTACTGAATGTTTATATAAGCAGTTTCTATATACCATACCGTTTTCAAAATATTTTGACTTATTTTGAGCTGTTTACAGACATTTTAAATTTCCAATCTTTTTGGTTTTTTTTTTTTAAAAATCAATAACATTTTATTTATTCGTTAAAAATTCTTGAAAATTTAATAGAATGCTCCTAATATATTGTTTCAAAGGCACATGAAAAATATTAAAAATCTGTAGTCACAATTTTTTTTTTTAAGCATTTAAAGTTGAAATTTTGACAAATTACGTAAAAATGACGAAAATTTGCAAATTATTTGGAGTTAGAAATTCATAAAAATTTTTCTTTTTAAATCTAAGGTTTTAAATTTTAACACAAGATTTAACGTAAGTTTTTCTACTTTTATCAAAAATAAAATATCTAAAAGCAATTAAAAATAATTTTTTATGAGTGTTTTAAGTTCATAATTTTACAACATAGGATATTCACTCGATTTCTCATGTAGCGTTTTTCTTATTTGGTTGTAATTCAAAAACGAATAATTGTAGATGCATGAAAATTTCACTAAATGTTTATATTTTCATTTTCTATACACCATTCAATTTTGAAAATATTTTGATTTGTTTTGAGCTGTTTACAGACATTTTTAGTTTTCAATTTTTTTAGTTTTTTTTTTTATAATTGTCAATAAAATTTTATTTGGTGGGCCAAAAAGTCTGAAAATTTAATACAAGCTTTTTATATATTGTTACAATATCAGTTGAAAAATTTTAAAAATACATAGGCACGATTTTTTTTTATAAGCATTTAAAGTTCGAATTTTGACAAAATTTGTCAAAATCTCGAAAATTATAAATCATTGTAATTAAAAAATTATAAAATGTTCAGTTTTTATAACTAAGTGTTGAAAATTTAAAACAAAAATTCTCATAAATAAATCATACTGTAACCAAAAAATCTAAAAAATATATCAACACATTTATTTTTTACAGACATTTTAATTTCAAATTTAGACAAAATTTCATATTTAAACCAAGAATAATGATTTTAGTTATTTTGATATAATTTAAAAATATTATTTGTTGGTATATGAAACTTTTAGAATATATTGTTATATTTTATATACACGCAATGGCATTTTAAAATATAATTTTTGAGAAAAATGAATTTAACCAACTATAGTAAATACTAATGCCTATAATACTAAAATTAATTAGTTTATTCACAATAATATCATCAAATACATTTAGACTTAGTAAGATATTATAGACTGACTGACCGTCTTCCTCAGAATCGTTTTTCTTATTCAATGATATTATATCATTGGATAAAAATCTAACACAATCCATTACAGTGACTCACTTGTAACCTACTGTACAGCAGAGCGACATACACTTACCCGCCCTTTTTTTACTTAGTGTAAAATGTTTTTACTGTACATAGGTATTAGGTATATTGAAATAATTGATTAATAGTAAAATATTAAAATTATATATAATATAATAATATAACTAATAATTTAAAAATAAAAATGAAAAAATGTTTTATTTATTTATAATTATTATCTATTGCATTTTTTTCTGATGTTAGTTTAATTAATAAAAAAAGTTTATATAAATTTATAGCGTAATAATACTTTCTCCTAGATTGGAAATTTGAAAATAAAGTGATAATTTCTTCAAAATCTGCTTTACCTTTATCATACAATCAAAATTTTATAATTTCAACCAATAAAATCACTACTTATAAAAAAAAAAAAAAGTAATGATACTAGGTTATTTTTTAAATCTCAAATTAATAAATAAAATATGTTATTAATTAATGTTTATTTTTTAAATACTTGATTAAAATGTCGATGTACCTACATGTTATATTATGATGTGAAGATTATAATATATTGGAGTTTTGTCAGTGGCTCAATTCACCAAGATACAAAAAAAACTTAAACATAATATAATATGGTTATTACTTATTATACAGTATATACACTAAATTATTTTACACGCAAAAAATAAAACATTATATTATAGTATTATATCTATATTAACGTAATAAAATATAGTAATTTATATAACGTAAACGCATAAAAATGCAATCAAATGTAATAAGTCACGGATAGTTGAGTGAAATTAAAATATTGCGATATATATGTTATAAGCGTGAATCTGTGTAAAAATACTATTATAGGTACCTAACTGATAGTTGCGGGCTGAAAATAAATAAACATTCAAACGCAATAACCACGGATACTACCTAGCTGGTCGGTATATTAACACTGAATAATAAACAAATTTAATTATTTAGTTTATCTAAAAAACCAGTAATTACCAGTACCTTATACTTGAATGTTTTACATTAATTATTGGTAAAATACAATTTTTCTTTTTTGATTTTAACGTTTCTTTATATATAGTATTATCCAAAAAGTACCACAAGCATGATGCAAAAGCGATCATATTATGACGGAGATGATGACCATACATCAGAAAACTGTAGAATATCCATGATGTCGTAGGTAAGGATAATAACGAAATTATTAAATCCAGCGATATTGATCACTGTACTATTAATTTATAGACCTATATCTCTCTATCTCTTTCCATGTTCAAAATATTTAAAACAACGATTCTATATACCATTTATTATCTATCAAAACTATATACATTATTCATTCTTTCTTCTTATTATTGTATAACTTCTTTGTAAACTAATTGAACTCCAAACCCTAATACAAGAATTAGATTACAGGGGTGGTTTAGTATTTAGTAACCTCTACTTAATATTTAAAACTAATCATTGCATGTATATTGATTGATTACAAAAAAATAACGTATTATTATTATAATTTAAATTTCAAATGTTAAAATCATTTCTCTATTCATAAAAGTGTTTCTTTTCATAGCTAACATTGGATATTTTAATAGAAGGTTCCCCACAAGTTGTTCTACCTTGAGGTTACCGGCTTATGCTGTATTTTTAAACAGTATTAATATGTGTTCTGCCATGTTCTTCAACAATAATTTAATTGTAACTAATGGCTTTTGTCACCGATGTTAATTAAGAACAATAAAAAAAAAGGGGGTCAAGTGGATGTCTGCTGTACAGTAGGTTACAAGTAGATCACTGTATAATGGATGGTATTAAATTTGAATTCAATGATATAATATCATTGTATACGAAAAACGATTCTGAGCGGAGACGGTATGTCAGTCTAGGATATTTTAAATTATATTGATATTGTTATTATACGGTAGCTGCTAAGTTGAATTAATATTATTCATATTATTTAATTATTAACCTAAAATTATCAGTGATGCTATAAAAATATTATAATATATACTTTTACTCGTTAAAATTGATTTTAATATGTAATTCCGTCCAAATTTGAACTTAAAATGTCTATAAAAAATAACTGTGTTTAAATATTTTTTAGATTTTTGAATACAGTATGTACTATTTATTAGAATCTTTATTTTAAATTTTCAATCCTTAGTTAAGAAAACTGAACATTTTATAATTGGTTAATTATAATGATTGATAATTTTCGAGATTTTGATAAATGTTGTCAAAATTCGAACTTTAAA
>JANEHU010003466.1:0-12247 GCA_027563435.1 Nasonovia ribisnigri
AAAATAGCAATTAGCAGTACTTCTCTTAATAATTGGGAAAAACATAAAGAAAATCGATATTGTTATTTTGTTCAGTTGTAATTCAAAAAATAAAATAACCATAGATAAAAGTTATTTCCACAAAATGTTTATATCAGAATCCGCTTATAAGTTATAACCATAGACCTTATACGAGTTATACGGTAAAGTATAAGATAGAGTATAAGTAGAGTATAAGGTAGTATTTGTAAATGGTAGAATTTTCAAAATTCTTTGACTATTCACATGTATTTATAGAAATTTTAAATAATTTTAGTTTTTTTTTTTTTAATGTCGATAAAAAATGTCTGCTTAGTCAAAAAGTTTGAAAATGTAATATAAGGTTGTTCTCAATGAAAATTAACAACATTTTCTAGTATAATAGCACTTTTTGACGACATCGATTACTCAAACTACTATTTCTCATCATCAGTAAAGTATTTTCTTTTTTGTAATTTAAACATAAACAATAGTTACATAACAATATCTTATAAATCTTGGGCTCTGTGTGGTCCCCCTTCTCCGATACAAGCACGACCAGAGAGAGATCCTAGATTAGCTGTGGCCAAGCTTAACTGTTCACAATGTAAAAAACATTTCATTCTAGACCCACATGTAATTGATTTGAATTTTCAATTCTGGTGCAAATTACATTTCATATTTTTTACTTGTCCATGATGTTGCAAATTATATATTATATCCTATAATATTTATTTTGTGGCAAATTCCAAACGCTTTTCAACAATGTTGGTGCATATTGCATTTTGGGTCAATTTTTGTATCACTTACCAAAAAAAAAAAAGAAGATTTAACACCATTGTATAAAATAATTCTATACGGCATGTATAATACCATTGATTAAATATACTAAAATATTTTATACTTAATCAATGATAATACTATGTATAATACAATATTATACATCTACAAATTTACATCACTCATTATATTTATTTTAATAATTGAAAATATATTTCAGGCTGTACAAATAAATAATTAAATAAATAAACCTGATAAAAAACTACTGGAAAGCTTTATAATTTATTTTCTATTACATCAGACTAAAATAATATACAAATGTAGTGTTTAAATTTATGTTTTAGATTGATGACAATCTTAAAAAAATTTTCTAAGATCATTTAAGAATTTGATATATACTTTTTGTTCATACTGTGTACTCAAATCGGAAATATTTTCAATAAATGTGTTGGATATACCTTTCTCTGTTAGGAATGTCTTCAATAAATCATAGAGGTCCTACAAAATAACAAAAAAAAATATTAAAATAATAATGTATATAATATATATATATTATAGAAATGTTAAACATTTCCAATGCATTTTGGTGATACTGTCCAATTTTGATAAGCTGTGTGTAGGCAAACATATATGTAGCCCAGACTGAATACTTAATTAAGCTAGGGTGGTCATTTTTTCCAGTTTATACAGGACTTAACAAATGTGTTAAATAGTGTTTTGGTATCTTGAAAGTCTTCCTAACCTGTTACCAGGTTTGACCATTAACATAATTATGTCACAAAATCGAATTTGAATAACTAACAACATTTTAATATTTTAATTTGTTTGATTGATAATTTAAGTTAAACGATAATTTGCTTATCAATTAGCAAAGTAATCACACAAATATGCATAACATAATATTATTAAAATTATATTGAAACGGTAAGGTAATGAATAGTAAGGTCAAGTTCAAATTTGTTAACCTGGATTGCATGAAAATTTAATTTGGCCACATTAGTGTAGGTCTAACATGCAGAAAAGTGCATACAAACAGATAATAAAACGTACTATTATATTATAATTGTTATTAAAATATGTTTGTAAATTGAATAAAATTCACCATTTATAATTTTATTACTTATTTGATTTAAGAGTTAGTCATTTTGCTTTTATAGGTAAATTTTGTTATTAGTTTATAACTATTATTTCAACATGGTACTTTAAAAATGTATATACAATTATAAATGAAAGATGAAATATGTTGCACTACACACTCTTACTTTTACATTATTAAAAAATTATTAATAATACTGAACTATAAAAAGACTATAAGATAAAGATAACAGTAGCAAAAATTAATATTTTAATAAAGTATATATTTTTGTTCAAATCACTAAAATATAAATAATATTATGTGTTGCACAAACATACCCAACAAAATATTCATAGGCACAATTTGAGGGTGCATAGCACCCCCAAATGTTTGATACCACTATTAAATTTTAATTGTTTATAATATTATGTAATAAGTGTTTGGATACATTTATTTCTAAGACCATGGTCTTTTCATGATAATAATAATAACACAGGTATCTATCGGAATAATACAGATAATAATATATTATAAGTAGTTGTTTATATTAAGATTAATATGCTAAACTCTATATTTTCTCAGATAGGTACCAAAAGTTAGTACATTTTTACAAACAAAAGATATTAATTTATAAACTACAAAACAACTAGTAAACTAGTTGAATTATTAAAGGAGTCACTTGAAACTATAATAAATAACAAATCTATTTTAGGTAATATTTATAAAAAAGTTGTAAAATTATTTGAAGATAATCAAACTATGATTTCATTAATATCTAAAGGAATGTTTATTAAGCATTTGTTACTTTTCCAGTTACTAATTGAAGATTTTCAAAATTAAGTTTAATCAAAACAAAGTAAGGCACTTAGTACAAGACAGACTTCATAGCCTACGAACAATATGAATTGAACGAAATGTAGTTTATAATATAATATAATATATTAAAATTATATAATTATATTGTATACTTACCAAAATAATTAAATTAATATTATAGATAATTTTGTTTGATAAATGTAATATTAATTATGTAAACCTATTTGGTCCCCAATATTCCCTCTGATAGTAGAAAATATTTCCACAGGTCACATTACTTTGCATTGGTAGAAGCACTTTTTAAGTTTAGCAAATTCTTGACGGGAATAAACTATTTAAAATATTAAATTGATGCTCCGACCCATGCAAAGTTAACTTTTATACCAAATCAAAAATTTTTACATTTTCACTTAAATCGAACCACTAGAAGTACTCTTTTGTCAGTCACTATGGTAATTTTCATGAACAATTTATAGAGATTGCATGGGCTTTAATAAGTTAGTTTAATAAAGTTGTATGAATGGAGGGGGTGTGTCCGTGTGGGGGGTAAAAATCTAGTAACCCAATAAATGTAATCCAAATTATGACTATGAAAACATTATTGAACTTACGGCATCCAATGTATCTCCAGCTAAGGCATATTTGTTATCTGAGTATTTGTTTTCATAAATAGTTACTTCATCAATGTGAAATACTTCATCTGTAAAATTAGAAGATTTAGAAATGTGAAAAATAAAACAATAAAAATATAGCTATCAGTACCATTTGATTCATCTAATTCTGTGTTTTCAAAGTTGTTGGCATATGAACAATTGAAGCCAAGAATAACATCACCTCGTGTTATATCTATTTCAAAATCTGGTTTAGATCTTAATGCAACTTTATCTACTCCTTCAGTTTCTTCTTCTGTTACCGAGTGATTGATGTTAAATTTTATGGCAATTCTATAATCAAACATGTTTTTTATTTAAAAAAATTAAAATATATGCATTTAAATTACTAATGTTATTGACTAAATAAAATATTTTTATTTAAGCGATTTTACTGATATATTTTAATTAATTTAGATGTGAATTCAAATTTTTGGTTTCATTGAAGAATATAACTTGGAAATTATAGTAATATTTTTGAAAACCTACTTTAGTTAATTTAAAGTATTAATCTCAAATAATAAATTTAGTAATTTATTTTAGAATATATAATTTTAAAAGTTATTAGGTAGTTGCACCAGTGGCACAACTACATTTTTTGCCAGTGGGATGCCTTTATTTATGTTTGGTGAGTGTTATGTTATGAAATGGTATTTAAGTTATAATAATGAGTAACAATCAGTAGGGCAACTAGAATTTTGTCAAGGGTAACATAATACAAACTATCACAAAATTGTTATTAATTTATTTATTTATCTATATATTTTAGAATAAATTAATATACTTAATAAAAGACCCAAGGAGGGGGTTAGGACACCCCCATAGTGTTGCGCTACTCAATTCATCATTCATAATGATATGTAAATATATATTCCATAAATAATATGTAGATACACCTAATATAGTTATTAATTGTATGGGTCCAGAGCCAATAACAGTTACCAAAAGCAGTCAATTGTATGTTCTATGAGTTTACAGTCTTTAATTTATGATTGAAAACAGGCAGTCACATATAATTTTATTAGCATTTATTACAAAGAGCAATGCTATTATACGTGTGATAGAATTATTTAAATGTCAACGTATTTATAAAAACAGAACCACAAGTAATAAATAGAAGAATATGGGTTTTACGTTTCATCTGAAGTTTCCTTTGTCAATTCTACTTCAGCGCCATCAGCAGATACTTTGAATCCTTCAAATGTTTTAGGTAAATGTGATTTGTCAGACGTCTGTTCTTCACTTTTTATTTCATTGTCTAAGAACTGTTGCAATTCTTTTTCAACTAAAACAACGTGATTCATGTTTGTACATAATATTTTAGAATTTAATTGAAAAATTAACATTTTAGTTTTCAACAATTACAACCAACCTGATGAGTGTGCAAGCCGTGCGTTTAAAGGACGTATTTGGTCTAATTTCCCAGTTGAAGACCACATTGATCGGTAAATGGGTACCATTGATATATTTCTGGTGCTGTTATTAACGACCACATTGGAAATTCTCAGGGTAGATCTCAACGATCTGATAAAAGTATTCATGATTAATATAAATTTAAAAATACGATGACAATGAATAACGTTATTAAATATAAAAATGTGTTGAGTATCGAGTTTTAAATGCTTTAATTACTAATTTTAATTAAATAATGAAATGTCTATATCATGTGCTTCGGCAATTATGAAACAGGCACGGGCATTATCATTTATCAATATTATCATGTGCAAAATGAATATTGAATATTACACAACCACAAAATAAAACTTATACCACACAAAATATCAAAGAGGTAAGTCAGCAACAAATGACTATACGTATTTGAATCTTGTTTGCGCATCCTCACCATTTCCAAAGTGTTAAGTCATCCAATCTAAATGCTTTGATAAATGCGACCAATGAGTGGCGGAGAACGTACAGTAAAAAGTGGGAGATATGCGTATCACAAAGTTGTTGACATACCTATGTTATTTTTTTCATGGCTACCATGTATCATATTATATCTATGACCATATCAACCTCCTACCGAGTAACCCAGTTTTAACAACATAACCTCAAATCATTGACTTAATTTTTATCCACGAAAATACAAAATCACCAACTAAGTATATTATTATTACTGTAATATAAAAGTGTCAGTGTTATAATAGTTTGAAATTGAAACTTTATTTAAACATTTTAAATCAATAATTGAGAAACCATGAGAAATAAAGCCTAAATTACGTGTTCATCATGTTTTTTGGTAACATTGTGAACAGTGTAGCCTGGCCACAGGCCACAGCAGGCTAGACTAGGCGTTCAGTCTCTCTGGTCATGTTTGTGCCGGGGAAGGGGTGACCACACAGGGCCCAAGATTTATAAAATATTGTTATGTAACTACAACTGTCTATGTTTGAATTACAAAAAAAAATTGAATTGTTTGATGAGAAATTATAGTTGGAGTAATCAGTGTCGTCAAAATGTGTCATTAAACTACAATTTTTTTTAAATTTTCACTGAGAACAACTACCATTAATACAATTTTCAAACTTTTTGACCAAGCGGTAAGTATAAATTTTTTTATTTATATTTAAAAAAAAATAAAACCAAATAACTTAAAGTGTCTATAAATACTTGTAAATAGTCAAAGAATTTAAAAAAATTTACCATTTATAAATAGGTACAGTAGAATCCACTTATTACGATGCCATAATATATCAACAACGATATCCGGATATCCGATATAACGAAGTTCAGATATACGTCTATACAACGATATGATTCTCTATAAGGTCTCTGCAGATGATTGTTATAATGTTATTATGCTAATGCAAACATTTTGTGAAAATAACTTGTATCTATGCCGTGCGGTTATATGTTTTTGAATTACAGCTAAACAAAATAACAAAATCGATATTTTACCCAATTATAAAGAAAATTATACTATGAATTGTTACTTTTACCGCTACGATTATAAATTATAATAAAAAATTACCTAGATATTAAATAATCAAATTTCAAGATTTCGTATATGATATGAAAAATGTTATTATATTGTATTGTTCTATTTTGAAATGGGTGTATTCGATACCTATAATATTTTAGTTTGTTATTTTTTTTATAACGTGTTGTGAAAACAGGTGTATTGTCAAAAAAGTATTCAGAATTTTCATCTCCCAGCCGTATAAATTGTTTCATTCGCATGCGCTTCCATCGTGTTTATAATTTATAAATTATTGACGACAATATATTACATAGTATAATTTATATAAATTATAAACGTTAACTTTGACAGAAAAAAAAATATTTTTATGTGTATTAATAATTAGAAAACAAACCTTCACCCATTTTATTGTCAATAAACATAGTACCTATAGTTACACAGAGTAATGAGATAAATAAAAAGTGTTCTAATAATATTATAGTATATATTCTTTTAAAAGGTGAGTAGGCGGGTAACTCTGCTACAATTATATAGGTGTCGAATGGATGATGACTGTATTAGATGTGTTGAATTCAACTATATAAAATAATTGTATATGAAAAACGATTCTAAGCTAAGACTGTCAGTATAGCGAAGTATATTTTAATATTTTATTATATATATTTTAATTAATTTTGATACATATTAGACATTAGTAATACAGTATATCAGGTTAAATTAATTTTAGTGAACAAATTGCATTTTAAAATGTCAATATATGTATAAAATAATATAATGATGTATTTTTGCGAATTGCAAATCTCATCACTTTTGAGTTCTGTTACGACAAAACATGTCAATCGTTTCGCGCAAGTTGCGCGGAGCTGTGGTAAAACACATTTGTCACTTATGTATATATTACTCACAGATTTCTATTACAAGGCGTTGGGACATACTATATGATACTTTATTGTACCTACACAAATAGTTGCACATAATGTACATACATTTTGGGAAACATTTGTTGTAAATTATTTTTATGAGCATTTAAAGTTCAAATTTTAAAAATATTCGTTATAATCTCGAAAATTTGTTTTTACAAATTTACGAAATGTTCAATTTTAATAGCTATACGTATTGAAAGTTTAATTTTTTCAATAATAGCATAGGTACTATAAACAAAAAAATCGAAAAATATATAAGCATGCTTATAACTGTGCACAGTTTTATTATAGATATTTTAAGCTTGGACAAGTTTAGATGTAATTTAAACGAAGATAATAACGAGTTTAGCTATTTTGTTGTTATTTAAAATTATTATTATTTGGTAGGTACTAGATACTTGAAACTTTGAAGTATTTCATTATATTTTATACACACAGTGATATTTAAACATTTTTTTTCCAAATTTTTTTTTTTCCCGGCGCTTTTTTCAACCTACCTAGACACGTAGCCAGGGGGCCTGGGTGGGCTGGGCCCACCCTAAATATACTCTGGCCCAGAGCTGCCCCCTCCCCAAATTCAAAATATAATTATTTTTACCAATTATCAAAAATGTGATTATGCACATTGAGAAAAATCTATTGTGATTACTATTAGGTAATACAATTATTATTGTAATAATTTAATTTTTATGTTCACGGAACCGTGGATAACTTTATATCTGAAAAAGATACAATATAATATAGGGTCTTGATACCCGTTTTAAAAACAATAATATACTAGCCACAGTTATAAGTCTATAAATAGTCAGGGGCCAGGGCGTACCCCACCTAACCCGTAGTATGTGTTTTTTTTTTTTTAATAAATTTGAGTTTCTTTAAAAATTATATTAATTTAAAAATCAATGATCATTTATCCCTATTATTTTTGATAAGTATTCAAATATGAATTAATTTTTGTTAATAGAAGTTGAACAATTGAAGCAGCTTATTATTTTAAATATGTATGTAGATTTATTTTTCAAAGCATGAAAAATGTATCCCATAAGTGAAGATGTAGGTAATTCTATATTTTTTTTTTTGTTATCAGGTACTTTCTATTTTTCTAATTCTTAAATAGGTAAGTAATAAAAGTATAACTTGTTGTGAAAAAAAAAATTTTAACCAATTGCCAACTAAAGGTAAATTATTTAAATTAATAAGATTCTTTGTATTGCATACCCCCTACAAGAATTTCATAAAGAAAAATTATGGAAAATAATAAAAGGGCCAAACATTATTGGCCCTCCTAGTAGAAATTTTCTGGCTACGTGCCTGTACCTACCTACTGGGAATTTTAACTCTGAAACTACTCGTTTGAACTTTGATTTAACTATTAAATAAGTACCTCAACAGTTTCACAAATTGTATCTGCAGAATAAGTTAAATTAAAAAAGGATTCTCATTTGAGAAAAAAATTAAGTTTGTATCGCCATTAGCCACATATATTACACAAGGAATGTAGACACAACATATTAAAACGTTTATTCTTAACAAAAGGTGGGCAAGTGGGTGTCGCTTTGCTGTATAGTGGTAACAATAGTGGGTCACTGTAATGGATGGTGTTACATTTGAATTCAATGATATAATACGACTAGACATAGAAAAACGTTTCTGAGCAATGACAGTCTGCAGTCAACCTATGATATTACTAAGTATGTTTGATGATATTATTGTGAATAAAGTAATTTATATAATTATATATTATATAACCTATTTACTTGAAACTTTGTTTTATATTTTTAATCCTTATAGTTTTAAAAGTTGAACATTTTATACATTTTAGTATAAATTCGTAGTCGTTTCAAATTCCGGTATTTTTGGACTATTGAAACTCGATTATCGCGAAAAAGTTAGATACTTAATCAATTTATTCAAATTAAAAAATAATTATTTATAAAAAAGCTAAGGATCCCCGAACCAATATAAGTTTTAGCTATCGGTCCGGGGCTTTATACTAATTGGGAACCACTGTTGTAGACAATAACATTTGGGGTGGATGGCAACAGGCATGTGATGAAGAAATCGCCATCGTTGCGTGGACAAAGCGGCTGATGCCAGGCGTACGCTGCTGGATCGATGCAACAAATTACCATATGACGCAGGTTTTGACGGGGCATGGCGGCTTTTAAGCTTATCTTCACAGATTTGCGTGGGCGGCAAGTCCGCGGGTTATGTGTCATGCGAATACTCGATGTATAATGCAAAACATATGTTCTTCAGATGCGGCCGATGGGTAGGAAGATTTATGGAGCTGGAGGACGTAATTAAAAGCAATTAAAGAGTTAGTTGATTTGAATATAGCAGCAATGATATGGCTGGGGGAGCTAAGTCATACATTTTTCTGAAAACTTTCGATGTTATATTATGTTTTTTTTGTAATTATTATTTAATGCTATACAATTTTTTAGAAATACGGCTTGGGAGGGTGGCGTGGCCTCTAGAGTCTATAGGGCCTCCCTAGAGCCGCACTGTTACATATAGCAATCTTACAAGACCATATTCGTTGTTGTTGACTTCCATATTTTTCTCTGATAAGTTATTATGTATATTGTACTTAATTTATTTTATTTTTTTATTATTTAAATGTTACTTAAGTGTTACTCGATAGATAGCTCAATAGATAAGAACGTTTCATTTATTAAACATTTTCACAAGGACACCGTAATTTATATTTGATATCGGTACATCGTATATAATATATATATTTTATGTATGAATATACATAATAGTATAATACAATATTATAGTCCCAGGGCCGGCGCTAGGGTTTGCGAGGCCCTAGGCAAAATATTCCTGAGGGGCCTGAACAATTTTTTTACATATTATATGATCTTTGTTGCTGATGTTACCAATTTTTTTTTTTTTTTTGCTTATCACTATACCTTCAATGTAATATTATAACCATGTAGGTAATTAGTATATGAAATTTATTTCTTTAATATAATATAATATAATTAATAAATATATAAAATAATACCAATTTGTCATTAACCTTATTACTTTAAATTGTATTTAATACAAACGTCATAATTTGAAAAAATTAAATTGTGTTACTTAAAATTAACTTTTCTGCTCTTTTTGGCTGCAAAATGTTCAATAATGGTATCGTAATTCACACTTTCGGCTAATTCCTTTTCAATGGCTAAAG
The DNA here is from genome assembly GCA_027563435.1 of Nasonovia ribisnigri. Lineage (NCBI taxonomy): Eukaryota > Metazoa > Arthropoda > Insecta > Hemiptera > Aphididae > Nasonovia > Nasonovia ribisnigri. Next base: position 10,349 of record JANEHU010003466.1, read on the forward strand.
TTGCCAGACCACTTAACCGGTCTTGTGACATTGTACTTCGGAGGTAGTTTTTAATGAGCTTAAGTTTTGAGAAGCTTCGCTCAGCCCCCGCCGAAGTAATAGGAATTGTGAGCATAATTCTAATAGCCACACTTAGGTTTGGAAAAGCTCCATTACATTTTTTTAGTGTACCCAGTACTTGCAACGGTGTTTCAGATTCATTCACGAAATTTCGGCAAATCATGAGTTCGTCAAATAAATCACAGTCAGAAATGTCTTTTTCATCGCCTGATTTTAAAAACATTGCAAGATCCTTACAATTCTTTCTAATATCCTCTTGTGTAGACGTTCGAAGTTTTCCAATTTTATATAAAAATCCAAAAATGTTATTATAATATGATGTTTGGTCAAATCTTTTTTTTATAGACTGAATTGCATTATCCATTAATTCTAAGAAGTATGAACATCTAAAATCATTCTCTGGATCTGTTGTATAATTTGTATTACCTTCATATTCAAATAACTTTTTTTTTTTCGATACCGTGGAACTTTAAATTCTGTTTCAATCTCCAAAGACTCTGCAAGCTCTTTTGCTTCAAGTTTAGCTTGATTAAATCCCGTTTCTCTGTACTCACCCATAAACTTAATAAGAGCATTGAGTAATGTTGCATATGTATCTAAATTGGTATTTGGACCTTGTATACTTTTACTAACAATATTCACTTCCTTCAGTACAGTGTACCAAACACACAAACTTATAAGAAATTCATACTTACTGATTTCAGATACTAACGAATGTGTTTCGCTTTTAATTAAAGAATCATTTGTGGTTTCTGAAACTTCGTCCAATGCTTCTATAATTTCTTTAACTTGAAATCGTACTGACTTTATGCTGTCATGCCTGCTCTCCCATCTTGTTTCTGACCACCTTTTGACAGTCCAACGGTGACAATGTTTTGTAAAAATCATCCACCTTCCTGTAGATGCTGCAAATATAGTATATATTCGTTCAATAGTACCAAAAAAATGTATAGCTCTGGTAGAACTTTTGACAGCATCCCCAATCACTAGATTTAATCGGTGAGCTGCACATGGCATAAAAAACGCCCTTGGATTTTGGTTTAGTAATCTAGCCTGTACTCCTTTATACTGACCTGCCATATTGGCGCCATTATCATAACATTGAGCTCGACAGTTTCCCACGGGTATTTGATACTCAGCTAATTTTTGTAAAAGTACTTCTGATAAGTTCAAGCCAGTACTAGAAATTATATTAACAAAATCCATAAAAAACTCTTTAATTTCTGGATTAGTGCCTTCATTTTCAGAATTCATGTCAACAATTCTAATAACCAAGGATAACTGTTCATGTCGGCTGATATCTGGTGTGCAGTCCATAATTATGGCATAATACTTGGCCAATTTTATTTTTCGTAATATATTTGTTTTTACTTCTGTTGCCATTAATTCAATTAGCTCGTTTTGTATGTCGTGACCAAGATAATGAATACGAGTTTCTTTATTTTTTATTCGACGTAAGTGTTCTATTATAGTTGGGTCAAACTTACCCATCATTTCAATAATGCCTATAAATTTCCCATTATTTTCCGTATTCACTACATCTGAAGATCCTCTGAAAGCATCGTTATGCTTTGCTAAATATTGTATAGCGGCAATGATGCGGATCATCACATTTTTCCAATGTTGTTTTTCTTTCTCTATAGCCGATTGATGTGCTTTATCTATAGTGGAATTTTCCGAAATTCTCAACTTTAGTTCCATCCATATCTGTACAGATTTTAAATGTAGGCTAGAACGTTCGTGAGATTTTAAATTTTCAGATAAACACTTCCAATTGTTGGTACCTATAGTTGACAATAAAGATTGCTGTGGTCCAGAAGAAGAAAAAAGTTTACAACA
>JANEHU010003471.1:0-14042 GCA_027563435.1 Nasonovia ribisnigri
AAAAAATTTCGAAAATAAAAAAATATGGCACCATGTTGTTGATGTTTAAAAATTGATTTGATTATATCTAGAAGATTTAAATTTATAAAAAAAATTTGAAAGGGAGTGTGGGAGCCCGCAGGCAAACAGATTTGAAGGGGCAAGAAAAAAATGTAGAAAAAAAAAAATATGGCACCATATGTTGTTGATGTTTAAAAACTTTTTTAGAAATATCTACAAGATTTAAATTGATAGAAAAAAAAATTGGAAGAGGAACGTTGAAGCCCGCAGCAAATGATTTTTAAGAGGAAGAAAAAAATGTAGAAAAAAAAATATGGCCATATGTTGTTGATGTAAAATAAAAAATACTCTGGAACAATCTACAAGATTTAAATTGATAAAGAAAATTTTGAAGGAGAACGTGGGAGCCCGCAGGCAAACAGATTTGAAGGAGCAAGAAAAAAAATTAGAAAAAAAATTATGGCACCATATGTTGTTGATGTAAAAAAAAATAATTTAGAAATATTTATAAGATTTCAAATGAGAAAAAAATTTGAAAGGGAATGTGGGAGCCCGCAGGCAAATAGATTTGAAGGATCAAGAAAAAAATTTAAAAAAAAAAATATAGCACCATATGTTGTTGATGTTTAAATCAATAAATTAGAAATATCTATAAGATTTAAGTTGATAAAAAAATATTTGAAGGGGAACGTGGGAGCCCACAGGCAAATAGATTTGAATGAGCAAGAAAAAAATTTAGAAAAAAAAAATATGACACCATGTTGTTGATGTTTAAAAATTGATTTGATTATATCTATAATATTTAAATTTATAAAAAAAATTTGAAAGGGAACGTGGAAGCCCGCAGGCAAACAGATTTGAAGGAGCAAGAAAAAAAATTAGAAAAAAAATTATGGCACCATATGTTGTTGATGTAAAAAAAAATAATTTAGAAATATTTATAAGATTTCAATTGAGAAAAAAATTTGAAAGGGAATGTGGGAGCCCGTAGGCAAACAGATTTGAAGGAGCAAGAAAAAAAATTAGAAAAAAAATTATGGCACCATATGTTGTTGATGTAAAAAAAAATAATTTAGAAATATTTATAAGATTTAAATTTATAAAAAAAATTGGAAGGGGAACGTGGAAGCCCGCAGGCAATTGATTTTTAAGAGGAAGAAAACAATTTAGGAAAACAAAATATGGCACCATATGTTGTTGATGTTTAAAAAAACAGTTTAGTTATATCTACAAGATTTTGATTGTTAAAAAAAATTGGAAGGGGATCCCCACGTTTTACAGCCCGTAGGCAAATACTTTTTATGGAACAAGAAAAAAATTTTAGAAATTTCTATAATACTAAGTTGGTATTAGGCTGTATTTAAAGTTTTCAATTTTACTGGTACAACGCTAACTGGCTGGCATTAAGGACGTGGTTAAATATTATCATAATTAGTTAGGTTATGATATTTTACCCTACCCTTACCTAACCTAAACTCACTTTAAGAATAATATTTAAATATTTTCCTTCATTCATATGTTTACAATATCGAATACTCTGATAGTTAGTCGAAAAAGAACAATGCACAGCTCATGACCAATGATAATAGTTGCCTATCATCACCATAGCTCCAACTAACTATAGAATTACCTAAGTAACCTCCTTATGACTTATTAGGACACTTTGAATAAAAAGATCCTGAGTTGTTGCCGAGCTTAAGTGTTTTTTTATCAAGTTGAGCCGTTGGTTGCTGACTTCTTAGAGCACCTTAGATCATATACCATGGCCAGTTTACCCGTGTAAACAATTTGAAGCACACATAAGCTACGAGTCTCTGACATTTTTTTTTGGTCCATATCAATTCACATAATTAAATTTGTGTGATTTCTCCTTCACACATGTAGAGACCATTGTCAGAGACCATTGTTACTAATATGTGCTACAGTTTATCGGGATAAGGGCCCATTCATAGTATATGATCTAAGGTTGCTACATTAACTGTGATCACAACTTGAAAGTATGATTGGATGTAAATATTGTAAAAGTAATAATTATATTAATAATTTATCAGCATATATCGTCTCCGTCTTACAAGTGGGTATCAATTTCAGCAGATCATATAATTTTTAATATTGGTGATATTATTATTATTTAAAACTAAGAATTTCAATGATAACTGCTGAATTAATGTTTAATTTTTTTTTTGGACGTGTTAGACACACTTGGAGACAACACATGTTAGTGAAAACACTTCTTTTAAGCAGCATTTTTAATTTTTTAGATTTTTTTAGCTTCATAAGGTTTTTAAAATACTAGGAAAGTGTTGAGATTTGGAGCAACTTTATAACGTATTCGAATAACTTTATTTTATACTTATATTGGGGACGGTGTAGCCGAGTGGATAAGACGTCGGTTGCGACGCGCACCGTCGCCGGTTCGAACCCGCCACCGGTAGTTTTTCGCTCCGGGCAAGTCACGGTGTCTGGAGTGAAAGACCGCCATCCCCCGCCCGGGCATGGTAGAAACCTACGGGTGCCCAATAAGAATTCTGCCAAACACCCCACACGTGTAAAAATACTTATATTGAAGCATTGTCTGGAGGGTGGTCCTTTTGGTCACCCAGTGTGAACAAATATTTCTACTTATAATACAAAAGCGCATCTCTGCCACCATCCTCTGATATTAAAAGCCCAGATTCGCAACAGAAAAATTATATTTAAGACAACATTATAAATCAAGTAAAAACAGTCTCTCTTTTGTAACAATATTTCTGATTTCATTGATTTTCAGCATTTGTACAGTTAGGGAAAATAGAAGACGATAACATTTGCACAAGATTTTTCGACTAACACAATCATACTTTTTATATATTTATCTAATATGTTAAAATATGTGTGTTTATGTGTGGCAAGGATTTGTTGCTAAAAATCCCGGGTGGTCACCCATCCGGGAGATAGCAACACCGGCCGATACGTACACTTTTTCGTCGTTTCTTCATTTTGAGTGTGGCCCCACTGGCCCCGCACCACTATATTTTTTTTATAGTCTCTTTTCGATAAATGTGAAATACTCAATCAATTTAGGTACTAAAGATTAATTTAGATATTTTGCAGACGGCATAATTTGAATGAGAGACTGTGTGAACTGTGCAGTACCTAACATAATATTGTCATTAATCATTATAAATATTCTTCATCAACTTTAATAAGTCAATATTACCTTAATTAAAAATCTATCATCTTACGATACTTGTTTCACGAGAAGATTCACCACCACTACAGATAGTACTTCTCACCAATATCATTGATTTTGATTTAGTGTACACCTAATCCTACAAATAGACAATAATTGCTACCAATCATGTAACACCGTTTTATAGTGCTTAACCGCGGTTTTTCTCTTTTCTCAAATAATTTACTGGTTATTTGATTTAATTTTATAAATTAATTTGTATAGAATGTTATCATTCATTAAATTTAAGTTGTGTTATTTTCATTTTTATCTAAAATCCTTCCATTTGTATTATATATGTAATATTTTTAACCCACATTTGTATTTATTTATACCAATTTTCCTTAAAGATCCACTATTATTTTTTTGTTTAGTAGTAACCATAATTTATACCAAGTATCGTAGAAGAGCTATACTTGGAGCAGAATTTGATTTTTTTAGATTATTAGTGTCAACTTAGTGTTTGTTACACTCAGCTAATCAAAACTAGAATATATTAGTTAAATTAAACTCCTAAACCAAATGTACCTATTTTATGTGAAATAATAGTACCTAGCTTTCTGCAATCATTTTTTATGGTGATATAAGTAAAAGCTCAAATTAAGAAATTATACTTATTACATTTTCCTAGTATTTTAACAGAAATTATGAAGCAAAAAATATAGAATTACCTAGGTTTTACATATTTTAGATATTTTGTGATAGTTTAAGTTTTAAAGAAGCATACATTTCTTTTTAAATATTTTTTTTGTACCTAAATTTAACTAATTTTTTTGTTAGGATTTTTCAAAGAATTTAAGCATTTTTTTATTTTTTTTTCTACCTATATTTTAATAATTATTTTTCATTTTTTTTTTTTGTCTGGATATTTCTTAGAATTTTGTATATTTTTTTTTTGAATATTTTACATATTTTGTTTAAGTATTAATAAATCATAAATTTTTTTACTACACCGTTACCAATATGCTTCTCATTGTATCCCGGTTTTCACTACTTATCATCATTACTTATTAGTAATTACATTTACATCCAATCATATAAATACCACAGTTAATGTTAAACGTCAACAATCAACAGCTTCATCAACTTGATGACACTTAATAGGATGTCTGATTTTTAGCGCACCACTTATTTCTCTCTCTGACCCACGCGCAACTAGGGGGTGGCTAAGAGAGGCTTAAATTAGCATCCCAAAACTTGTAATAGCCACCCACAACTATTCTACTAATTATTTTTTTTTCTGGATTTTTCTTATTATTTTTTTCTTAGAATTTAAGAATATTTTTTCTACTTATATTTTAATTATTATTAATTTTACTTGTCTGGAATTTTCTTAAAATGTTATGAAATTTTTTTTTGAATTGAATATTTTACATAGGTACAGTGAAAATGTAGGTATAAATATAAAATAAATTTTTTTTTTAAATTTTTTTAGTACTTAAATTCTACTTATTTTTTATTATTTTTTTTTCTGGATTTTTCTTATTTTTTTTTTTGAATATTTTACATATTTTGTGATAGTTTAAGTATAAATAAATCATAATTTTTTTTATTATATTTTTTTATTAATTGTACTTAAATTTATTATTATTTTTTGTTTGCATTTTTTAAAGAATGTATGCATTTTACTTGAATTTAATATTTTGCATATTGGTATGATTCAATATTAATTAAATTAAATTATATTTTAATAATTATTATTTTTTTTTTTTTTGTCTGGAAGTTCCTTAAAATTGTATGCAATTTTTTTTTTTGAATTGAACATTTTACATACAGTGAAAATTTAGGTATAAATATAAAATGAATTTTTTTTTTAAAATTTTTTTAGTACTTAAATTCTACTTATTTTTTTATTATTTTTTTTTTTCTGGATTTTTCTTATTTTTTTTTTGAATATTTTACATATTTTGTGATAGTTTAAGTATAAATAAATCATAATTTTTTTTATTATATTTTTTTATTAATTGTACTTAAATTTATTATTATTTTTTGTTTGCATTTTTTAAAGAATGTATGCATTTTACTTGAATTTAATATTTTGCATATTGGTATGATTCAATATTAATTAAATTAAATTATATTTTAATAATTATTATTTTTTTTTTGTCTGGAAGTTCCTTAAAATTGTATGCAATTTTTTTTTTGAATTGAATATTTTCCATACAGTGATAATTTAGGTAACAATAAATAATAAAACTTTTTTTGTTAAATTTTATTAGTACTTAAATTTGACTTATTTTTTTGGAGTTTTCATTGAATTTAAGCATTTTTTTTATTTTTTTTTCTACCTATATTTTAATAATTATTTTTCATTTTTTTTTGTCTAGATATTTCTTAGAATTTTGTTTATTTTTTTTTTTTTGAATATTTTACATATTTTGTGATAGTTAAAGTATTTTTTTATTTTTTTTTCTACCTATATTTTAATAATTATTTTACATTTTTTTTTTGTCTGGATTTTTCTTAGAATTTTGTATATTTTTTTTTTGAATATTTTACTTATTTTGTGATAGTTTAAGTATTAATAAATCATAAATTTTTTTTTATATTTTTATTTATTTTACTTTACTTAAATTTAATTTTTATTTCTGTCTGCATTTTTTATAGAATATATGCATTTTACTTGAATTAAATATTTTGCATATTTTTATGCTTCAATATTAATTATTTCATTAATTGTTTTTAAAAATGTTTATTACCTTGACTTTACTTAAAGTTATTATTATTTTTTTGTGTGTATCTGGATTTTTCTTATTTTTTTTATGAATTTTTGTTTGTTGTTCATATTTTGAATATTATTGTATTTCATATATTAATATATTTTTTACCTGGACATAACTTATTATTATTATTATTATTTTTTTTTGTATCGCGCATGGGTCAAATATGGAATAGTGCGCTGACATCCTAACCGGCAACCGATCTTTTTATTCTATCTCATAAGAAGGTTAGTTAGATAAACCTATGGTTAGTTGAAGGTATAGTAATGATTGACGACTACCATCACCAGTCGTGAGGTATGCAGTGATCTTTTCCTACTAACTATATATGTATTCGATATTGTAAACATAACAACGAAAGATAATGTTTAAATATTATTCTTTCTTCTCACAACCTCTCTCACAAACCTCTCTCACAACCTCTCTCACAACCTCTCTCAAAAACCTCTCTCACAACCTCTCTTACAGCCTCTCTCACAAACCTCTCTCACAACAACTCTCACAACCCCTCTTACAGCCTCTCTCACTATCTCTCTAACAACTTCTCTCACAAACTCTCCCACATTCTCTCTCACAATCCCTCTCACAACCTCTCTCGCAACCTCTCTTACAACCTCTGTCACAACCTCTCTCGTAACTTCTCTCACAAACTCTCTCACCATCTCTCTTACAGCCTCTCTCATAAACCTCTCTCACAACCTCTCTCACAATCCCTCTCACAACCTCTCTCACAAACCTCTTTCACAAACTCTCTCACAAATTCTCTCACAACCTCTCTTACAACTTCTGTCACAACCTCTCTCACAACCTCTCTCACATCCTCTCAAAAAAATCATACCTGACTAATTTCCTAATTTTTATCACGACATTATTGATAGCCGGAATTGTGTTGTACCAGTAGTTACAATAAAAAAATTTAAAAAGTTGCGGGCAATACACATCCTGATCAATTAACAATACCTAATAAAAAAGAAAACTACTGAAAAAAAAAATTGGTACATACCCCGTGTCCGAATCAAAATCTGATATAAAACTTAGTCTTCGAAACACTGCAACGTTTACACATTTCAGTCTGCTTATGATAATACATTATTATTCCTAGTTGGCAAATTTTCACTGACGAATACCATCTCTGAAATAACACGCAGTCTGTAGTAAAATGTTCAACAATATTCTTATGACCTACACGTTACACATATTGTATATTGTATACATAATGTTTAATTTGTATTATACCTACCTAACTATTATATTATGTTGTTAGTTTGTATTTTAGATTGATATTACATTAATTTGTTCTTCTTTTTAATTTTTAACTAATTTTTTTAGTATCTATTGTCACTATAAAATATAAATAGACAATAAATATGTATCAATTTCCTTCAACAGTATCTTCAAAATGTATTTTTGTGGATCAAAAGTAAAAAACTGTACAGAAAAACCAACAGAAAATTAAGGAAAAACTAAGATTTTTATGCGAAATCCACTATCGAAAAAAAGTGATTTTGTTTTTTAGTGTCAATTAAAAAAAAAAACACTGAATATTAATGAAATTATCATAGAACGTTTATATTAGCTATTTACATAAACAGTTGATATTACTGAAATTTAATAGAATAATAAGCGTAAGTCCACAATATTTTTTTTGACAGTCTGAAATCAAAATTTTGACAAATTTCATCAATTGTACGAAAATTGGCAAATTATTTAGAGTAAGGAATTCATAAAAAATTTTCAATTTATATCTAAGATTGGAAATTTTTATACTTTAAGTTTTTCATCATTCAACAAAACAAAATCAAAAATGTTTACCTATCTAAAAGTCAATTATTTACAAGTGGTTTAAGTTAGACATAGGATAATCACCAACTTATAACAAATTCTAAAACTATTAACTGTAGATATTTGAAATTTCCTTCAAACGTTTAAATTATATTTTTTATACATGATAAAATTTCCAAATATTTCTACTCGTTTTATAGACGTTTGAATTTTGAAATGTTTTTCGTTTATTATTCTATAAATGTCAATAAATATGTAATCGTTGGGTCAAAAATCTTAAAATTAATTCAAAGTTCCTCATAAGTTAATATAATAGCGGTTGAAAAACATTAAAAATACATAGGAACGATTTTTTTATAGACATTTAAAGTTCAAATTTTTACAGAATTCATCATATAATTTCGACATTCACGTAATATTTTGTAGTCAGATATTCATACAAAATTTTTTTTGTTTACTTAAGACATGAAAATGTAATACAAGGTTCTTCATTAATAGTTATAATAACAGTTGAGAAATAATAAATATCCGTAAGCACGATTTTTTTTATAAGTATTTAAAGTTTCGTTTTTAACAAGATTTATCACATGAAAAATTTATGAATTACTAAATAGTTAAAAATGTATAAAATTTTCGATTTTTTTTGCCATAAACAAAGATTCTTATAAATAGTTCACACTGTAATCAAAAAATCATTCATATTTTTACCCAAATTATTAAAACCAAGAATAACAATTTTAGTTATTTTGTTGTAATTTAAAAATATTATTCGTAGATATTATATGAAACTTTTAGAGTGTATCATTATTATAATTTATATACACGATGACATTTTCAAATTAAATTTTTTGGAAAAATGAATTTAACTTGATTTTAAAAAGGTACTGTACAAATGACCAGTCGAAAATAAATTAGGTAGGTACTTTAATCACAATATTAGTATTATTAAAGTCTTTGCTCAGAATGGTTTTTCGTCTGTTTTTTTGTATTTTAATAGTTTATACATGGATTTATTAATATTACTAATTATAGTACCTACTTAAATGTGTTTATTTTATTTCAATGAATTATAGGTATATATTAATTAATAATTATTAATAGATATTAGGTGAATAATAGAAGGTAAGTATATGTTACACTAAATTAATAGTGTTATCTATAACTATTATAACGTTGAATTTGGAAAAAAAATTACCATCTTTAAATTAAAATTGTATCTTATGAGTCACAAAAACATTCTAACAAATCGGCGTACTAAAATGGCACCGGAACATATATGGAAAAATATATAGTTAATAGTTATTAGTTATTATTGAAAAATGAATTGCATTAAATAGATTTAATACCAAATTATTGTACATTAAATTATTTATTTATTTATTTATAATACAAGTTATTAAATAATAAATTTAAACTAAATGCATATATTTTTTATTAATATTGAAAGAATATTTTGCCACACATATTTTTAGGATATAAAATATCATATAGGTATCTGGTATTTTAAAAGAATATTAAGAGAATAATATATTATCTATTTTAAACGACATAAAAATCTCATATTTTAAGAGAATATAAATGAGGCCTGTACTTATGACTTATAATTTAGTATATGTATTCCTATAAATTAAACCAAAATGTTTATGTCCCAAATATATATAAAACAAACTTACATTTAAACATCGATTCTTTAGGCATTCGTCGGAATCCGTGACGTGTTCACTTTAGCTATACGACGTCACTCGAATTCGGGAGAGCTTACCACCGCGGGTACAGATTACGGGTCATTAAAATCGGAAGAGTTTAAAATCACTCGACTCATCAGTTACAACTTGTATTTTTATAAATAAAACCAAAACGTATGTCTAATTCAATTACCTATTAATTATAATTATCCTACATTTTATATAGCAATTTTCGTGATATTAAATATTCGTTTTAAGTCTAAAAGTACATTTGAGCACCAAAATAATATGAAAACAAATTTACCTTAAACATAACTCTTTCGGTGGAATGTGTGACGTGTGTGAACTGTGAAATATTGTGATTAATGAAAGATAAAACCATACGTAAAGTTTGATTTGAAATTTTAGAATTTTTAATCGACTGTGTCTTCTGCAATGATTTTGGCAATTGCCATAGAATATAAATGATAGATATTATATTACGTGAATACGATGAATCCACAGATATAATATAATGCAAATTTTTAATGCAAAGAGTGTATAGGAACAATTTGTTAATTTAAATTTGATATGACAATAACCAAATAATTTATAATATATTATTTAAATTATTATATTTATTTATTAATTTAATTTTTGATTAAGATGGTAAATAAATATTAAAATCACAAGCACATTTTTTAAAAGCATATTATTTTTTTATGTATCATTAAATAAGAATTTGATTATAAATAAATAAATATGATTACTAGTTTTTATAGTTAATATAAAGGTATACACTATACGTAAATACTGTTTGTATAAAGCACCTACACCAGAGAACTATAAAATCGTTATTTCTCATTAAAAGGTAAGATCAATTTATGAGAGTTCTTGTATTAAATTGAATTGATTTTTTTTTAAAAATAATAATTTTATAGTAAGACGGTACAACTAATAGATATACACATACTTCAATCAACAATTATTTACAATTATTGTTAATAGTTAAAAGCTATTGAAATATCCTTTATTTGTATTTATTCGTTAATAATAACTATAAGACTTTAATATTAACAGTAATCTTGTTCCTTTCACAAAATGTGTTTTAATTATTCTTAATTTAATTTACATTCATACTTATAGTTACTACAATAATTGGATTATAAATTAGAATAGACTACAGATATCAGCTTCTATAACAACATTAACTTCTATACCTTGCGCCAGTGATCCTAGATATAGTGTAGGTACCTAATAAAATAACTGATATACCAGTGATACCTGATTGTTTAATTAAACGGGATTAAACGTATCATATGCTTCTAACGTTCCACGTCACCCAGTCAATAGATTGTCCGTAGAAATAAATATTTAATTTAAGTCTAATAAGTAAATTTAAACCCCAAAATAATATGAAAACAAACTTACGCGTAAACATCGACTCTTCCGGTGAAACCTAACAGTGCAGACGTACAGTATATTCACCGGTCTTGAAGAAACGGCTATCTTCATCCGTCTTCATCTCGCTCAGAACTAAAACTGTAAAGTATCGAATATTTAATGAAAATAAACTGAACGTAACAAAATGTGAGGGTTCTTGTTATAAATAAGGTATATTTTAAGATGATAACATTATGTTTAACGTACTGTCTATTGTTGGCTTATTTTATTTTTTTTGTTCACTGAAATTATTAGAATCGTTAATCGTCTCCGACGAATGTCGACAATTGGCGATTGCCATAGACGATTTAATATGATTAATCCATAGAACTTATATACTCGGTACCTACCTATAGAGTATACGGTCTAATGGTTTGGTATGGCGCGGTGTGTACAGTCAATTGCGGAAACGCTCTGAGTGTACGTATCGGCCGGCGTTGCTAGTTCCCGGATGGGTGACCAGCCGGGATTTTTAGCAACGAGTCCTTGCCACTCATACAAAAACGTGTTTCAACTAACCGTTCCTCCCCCTACAAAAACAATCTACAAACTAAAACAGTTAATAGCCATAGTTGCCTGGCTTAAGCTCAATAAAAAAAAAAAAACTTTTATTCTGGTATTTAAAGTTCAAATTTTTAAAAAAATTCATCATAATTTCGACATTTGCACAATATTTTGTAGTCAGATATTCATACAAAATTGTCTGTGTTTACCTAAGATATGAAAATGTAATACAAGTTTCCTCATGAGAAGTTATAATAACAGTTGAAAAATAATAAATATCTGTAGGCACGATTTTTTTTTTAAGTATTTAAAGTTCCATTAAACAATTATCAAATTAGAAATGTATGAATTTCTAAATCGTTAAGAATGCATAAAATGTTCAACTTTTTTTCCATAAACAAAGATTCTTATAAATAGTTCATACTGTAACCAAAAAATCTAAAAAACCTGTTATAAAAGTACAAAATTTTAACCAAATTATTAAAACCAAGAATAACAATTTTAGTTACTTTTTTGTAATTTAAAAATATTATTTATATATATATGAAACTTTTAGAGTATATCATTATAATTTATAAACACGATGCATTTTCAAATTTAATTTTTTGAGAAAATGAATTCAACTTACTGTTAAAGGTACTGTACAAATGCCTAGTCGTAAAATAAATTAGGTAGGTACGTTAATCACAATATTATTTATTTAAGTCTTTGGTCAGAATCGTTATTCGTTTGTTTGTATGTATTTTAATACCTAGTTTATACATGGATTTAAGAAAATAAGATTTATATATTTAAATTAAAATTATATCTTAAGAGTCACAAAAACATTTTAAGAAATCGGCATACTAAAATGACACCGGAACATATATGGAACAATATATAGTTATTAACTGTTATTAGAAAATTAATTGAATTAAATAGACTTAAAACCAAATTATTGTAAATTCAATTAATTCATTAATTTACATCTAATAGAAGTTATTAAATAATAAATTTAAACTAAATGCATATATTTTTTATTAATATTGAAAGAATATTTTGGCACCCATATTGTTAGGATTTAAAATATCGTATAGGTATCTGATATTTTAAATAAATATTAAGAGAATGTTTTATATACGACATAAAAATCTCATATTTTAAGAATTTTAAGAGAATATAAATCCGGCATGTACCTATGACTTATAAGTCAAAATATGTATTTCTATAAACTAAACCAAAATGTATATTTATATTTCAAGTACCTACAGCATATAGGTATGCACCTATTAATTATTATTATAATATTTCTACGACCTAGAACAGGCAAAACGATTACGGCGTTTGTATTGTTCGATCTCCATATTTTATACATTTCGAACTCGGAACTAAAATATTCGTCTACAACACTTGGATAGCATATTTTTAGTGACATTAAATATTTAATTTAACTTTAAAAAGTAAATTTGAGAACCAATTAAATATAAATCACACTTACATCATTTAGACATCGTTTATTTCGGCTTTCGTCGGAATCCGTGACGTGTACAATACAGCTACGACGTCACTCTGAAAACGCTCCAGATACATATCTGAAAATATTGTGATTTGTAAAAAATAACACCATACGAAACGCAGTATATTTTTTGTACATGTCAGTTTTGTTTAATAAAATTTAGAATATTTCATCGACTGTGTCTTCCGCATTGATTTTGACAATTGCCATAGAATATAAATGATAGATATTATATATATTATACGTCAATATGATGCATCCACGGATCTAATAAAATGCAACTTTTTACATCAAGCAGTTCCGTGTTTAGGAACAATTTGATGGTGTATAGATATTAGTAGCATATAGGCATATTAATTATCGCATTTTTACCACAGGAATTAACATTGTCCGCTATCCAACGCAGTCGCATTGCCTACCTGGGTGACAACGTTGAATTGTTATTACTATATTTTATATTGTTTTTTTTAATTTTCAATGTTTTTCCACTTTTATTCGCATGTTGATCAGAGCAATTATCATTGTCCACTATCCGGCGGAATCGGATTGCCTACTTGAATAACAACATTGAATAGTTATAACTTATAACTATAATATTTATCTTTTTTTTTTATTAATTTTCAACATTTTACCGCTTATTTTGCATTTTGACCACAGCAATGAACATTGTCAGCTTATTTGACTTATTAAACTAATAAGTTTAATTAAAATTAAGTACCAGATATTACCATGGATTAAATATTAAATATTTTTAAAAAATTTTGTGAAGGGGAACTCTGGAGCCCACGGGCAAATACATTTTAAGGAGTGAGAAAAAAGGTTTAGAAATTTATATGGTACTAGATTGTTAAAGTTTGAAAATCTATATAAAAAAATTGAAGGGTTACGTTGGAGCCCGCAGGCAAATACTTTTTAAGCAGTAAGAAAATTAAATTTAGAAAAAAATTAATATGGTACTAAGATGTTTATGTTAAAAAAAATATATAAGTTAATCATTAATATTTAAATTGATAAAAACATTTTGAAGGGGAACGTTGGAGCCCGCAGGCAAATAGTTTTAAGGAGAGAGAAAAAAAAAATTAATAAGGCAACTGGTTGTTAATTTTTCAAAAATCTATATCAGTTAATCATTAATATTTAAATTAAAAAAAAGTTTTGAAGGGGAACGTTTGAGCCCACAGGCAACTACTTTTTAAGGAGTAAGAAAATTAAATTTAGGAAAA
>JANEHU010003472.1:0-16016 GCA_027563435.1 Nasonovia ribisnigri
AAATTCCCAAAATTCGCAAAATTTACATTATCGGACGGGCTGGTGCAACGGCAGTTATGAAAAACGTTTTTTTTTAGTGTTAAAAAATAGTCGTGCAAAATACGACGACAGCCGTGCGAATTCATGTGAATGACGTGCTAAATATTGGTATAGTCTAATTCCCAAAATTCGCAAAATTTATATTATGGGTTTTTTAGCGTTAAAAAATAGTCGTGTGAATTCAAGCGAATTGCGTGCTAAATATTTGAAGAGGCAGAACAGCGAAATTCGCAAAATCTCTACAATGGGCCGGGCCGGTTCAACGGTAAAAACACAAACGGTTTTTTACTCATAAAAAATAGTCGTGCAAATTCATGCGAATGGTGTGCTAAATATTGGTATAGTCAAATTCCCAAAATTCGCAAAATTTATATTATGAGCCTCGCTGGCGCAACGGCAGTTAAGAAAAACGTTTTTGTAGCGTTGAAAATTGTCGTGCAAATTCATGCGAATGGCGTGCTAAATATTGGTATAGTCAAATTCCCAAAATTCGCAAAATTTACATTATCGGCCGGGCTGGTGCAATGGCAGTTAAGAAAAACGTTTTTTTTAGCGTTAAAAAATAGTCGTGCATAATCTGACTACCGCCGTGCGAATTCATGTGAATGACGAGCTAAATATTGGTATAGTCATAGTCCCAAAATTCGCAAAATTTATATTATGGGTTTTTTAGCGTTAAAAATAGTCGTTTTAATCAATCGAATGGCGTGCTAAATATTGGTATAGTCAAAGTCCCAAAATTCGCAAAATTTATATTATGGGGCGCGCTGGCGCAACGGTAAAAACACTAAAACAGTTTTTTACGTTAAAAATAGTCTTGTCGTGAGAATTCATGCGAATGACGTGCTAAATATTGGTATAGTCAAAGTCCCAAAATTCGCAAAATTTATATGATGGGTTTTTTAGCGTTAAAAAATAGTTGTGCGAATTCATGCGAATGGCGTGCTAAATATTGGAATAGGCCGAACAGCGAAATTCGCAAAATCTCTACAATGGGCCGGGCCGGTGCAACGGTAAAAACACTAAAACGGTTTTTTACTCAAAAAAAATAGTCTTGTGTATTCGGACGATAGTCGTGAGAATTCATGCGAATGGCGTGCTAAATATTGGTATAGTCAAATTCCCAAAATTCGCAAAATTTAAATTATGGGTTTTTTAGCGTTAAAAATAGTCGTGTGAATTGTGACGCAATCGTGTGAATTCATGCGAATTGCGTGCTATATATTGGAAGAGGCAGAACAGCGAACGGTAAAAAAACTAAATTAGTTTTTTACTCATAAAAAATAGTCTTGTGTATTCGGACGATAGTCGTGAGAATTCATGCGAATGGCGTGCTAAATATTGGTATAGTCAAAGTCCCAAAATTCGCAAAATTTATATTATGGGCCGCGCTGGCGCAACGGTAAAAACACTAAAACAGTTTTTTACTCATAAAAAATAGTCTTGTGTATACGGACGATAGTCTTGAGAATTCATGCGAATGGCGTGCTAAATATTGGTATAGTGAAAGTCCCAAAATTCGCAAAATTTATATTATCGGCCGGGCTGGCGCAACGACAATTAAGAAAAACGTTTTTTTTAGCGTTAAAAATAGTCGTGCATAATCTGACGACCACCGTGCGAATTCATGTGAATGACGAGCTAAATATTGGTATAGTCACAGTCCCAAATTCGCAAAATTTATAAGATGGGCCACGCTGGCGCAACGGCAGTTAAGAAAATTGATTTTTAGCGTTAAAAATTGTAGTGCGAATTCATGCGAATGGCTTGCTAAATATTGGAATAGGCCGTACAGCGAAATTCGCAAAATCTCTACAATGGGCCGGGCTGGCGTAACGGTAGAAACACTTAAACAGTATTTTACTCATAAAAATAGTCTTGTGTATTCGGACGATAGTCTTGAGAATTCATGCGAATGACGTGCTCAATATTGTTATAGTCTTATTCCC
Organism: Nasonovia ribisnigri; assembly: GCA_027563435.1. Classification (NCBI taxonomy): domain Eukaryota; kingdom Metazoa; phylum Arthropoda; class Insecta; order Hemiptera; family Aphididae; genus Nasonovia; species Nasonovia ribisnigri. The sequence goes on from JANEHU010003472.1 coordinate 1,989, forward strand.
AAAATTCGCAAAATTTATACTATGGGTTTTTTAGCGTTAAAAATAGTCGTGTGAATTGTGACGCAATCGTGTGAATTCATGCGAATTGCGTGCTATATATTGGAAGAGGCAGAACAGCGAAATTCGCAAAATCTCTACAATGGGCTGGGACGGTGCAACAATAAAAACACTAAAACGGTTTTTTACTCATAAAAAATAGTCGTGCCAATTCATGCGAACGACGAGCTAAATATTGGTAAAGTGAAAGTCCCAAAATTCGTAAAATTTATACTATGGGCCGGGCTGTCGCAACGGCAGTTAAGAAAAATGGTTTTTAAGCGTTAAAAATTGTTGTGCGAATTCATGGGAATGGCGTGCTAAATATTGGTATAGTCAAATTCCCAAAATTCGCAAAATTTATATGATGGGTTTTTTAGCGTTAAAAATAGTCGTGTGAATTGTGACGCAATCGTGTGAATTCAAGCGAATTGCGATCTAAATATTGGAAGAGGCAGAACAGTGAACGGTAAAAAAACTAAAACAGTTTTTTACTCATAAAAAATATTCTTGTGTATTCGGACGATAGTCGTGAGAATTCATGCGAATGACGAGCTAAATATTGGTATAGTCAAATTCCCAAAATTCGCAAAATTTATATGATGGGTTTTTTAGCGTTAAAAAATAGTCGTGTGAATTCAAGCGAATTGCGTGCTAAATATTTGAAGAGGCAGAACAGCGAAATTCGCAAAATCTCTACAATGGGCCGGGCCGGTTCAACGGTAAAAACACAAACGGTTTTTTACTCATAAAAAATAGTCGTGCAAATTCATGCGAATGGTGTGCTAAATATTGGTATAGTCAAATTCCCAAAATTCGCAAAATTTATATTATGAGCCTCGCTGGCGCAACGGCAGTTAAGAAAAACGTTTTTGTAGCGTTGAAAATTGTCGTGCAAATTCATGCGAATGGCGTGCTAAATATTGGTATAGTCATAGTCCCAAAATTCGCAAAATTTATATTATGGGCCGCGCTGGCGCAACGGTAAAAACACTAAAACAGTTTTTTACTCATAAAAAATAGTCTTGTGTATTCGGACGATAGTCGTGAGAATTCATGCGAATGGCGTGCTAAATATTGGTATAGTCAAAGTCCCAAAATTCGCAAAATTTATATTATGGGTTTTTTAGCGTTAAAAATTGTCGTGCGAATTCATGCGAATGACTTGCTAAATATTGGAAGAGGACGAACAGCGATATTCGCAAAATCTCTACAATGGGCCGGGCTGGCGCAACGACAATTAAGAAAAACGTTTTTTTTAGCGTTAAAAAATAGTCGTGCATAATCTGACGACCGCCGTGCGCATTCATGTGAATGACGAGCTAAATATTGGTATAGTCATAGTCCCAAAATTCGTAAAATTTATAAGATGGGCCGCGCTGGCGCAACGGCAGTTAAGAAAAATGGTTTTTTAGCGTTAAAAGTTGTCGTGCGAATTCATGCGAATGACTTGCTAAATATTGGTATAGTCAAAGTCCCAAAATTCGCAAAATTTATATGATGGGTTTTTTAGCGTTAAAAAATAGTTGTGTGAATTCATGCGAATGGCGTGCTAAATATTGGAATAGGCCGAACAGCGAAATTCGCAAAATCTCTACAATGGGACGGGCCGGTGCAACGGTAAAAACACTAAAACGGTTTTTTACTCAAAAAAAATAGTCTTGTGTATTCGGACGATAGTCGTGAGAATTCATGCGAATGGCGTGCTAAATATTGGTATAGTCAAATTCCCAAAATTCGCAAAATTTATATTATGAGCCCCGCTGGCGCAACGGCAGTTAAGAAAAACGTTTTTGTAGCGTTGAAAATTGTCGTACAAATTCATGCGAATGGCGTGCTAAATATTGGTATAGTCAAATTCCCAAAATTCGCAAAATTTACATTATCGGCCGGGCTGGTGCAACGGCAGTTAAGAAGAATGGTTTTTTAGCGTTAAAAGTTGTCGTGCGAATTCATGCGAATGACTTGCTAAATATTGGTATAGTCAAAGTCCCAAAATTCGCAAAATTTATATTATGGGGCGCGCTTGTGCAACGGTAAAAACACTAAAACAGTTTTTCACTCATAAAAAATAGTCTTGTGTATTCGGACGATAGTCGTGAGAATTCATGCGAATGGCTTGCTAAATATTGGTATAGTCAAATTCCCAAAATTCGCAAAATTTACATTATCGGCCGGGCTGGTGCAATGGCAGTTAAGAAAAACGTTTTTTTTAGCGTTAAAAAATAGTCGTGCATAATCTGACTACCGCCGTGCGAATTCATGTGAATGACGAGCTAAATATTGGTATAGTCATAGTCCCAAAATTCGCAAAATTTATATTATGGGTTTTTTAGCGTTAAAAATAGTCGTTTTAATCAATCGAATGGCGTGCTAAATATTGGTATAGTCAAAGTCCCAAAATTCGCAAAATTTATATTATCGGCCGGGCTGGCGCAACGACAATTAAGAAAAACGTTTTTATTAGCGTTAAAAAATAGTCGTGCATAACCTGACGACCGCCGTGCGAATTCATGTGAATGACGAGCTAAATATTGGTATAGTCATAGTCCCAAAATTCGCAAAATTTATAAGATGGGCCGCGCTGGCGCAACGGCAGTTAAGAAAAATGGTTTTTTAGCGTTTAAAGTTGTCGTGCGAATTCATGCGAATGACTTGCTAAATATTGGTATAGTCAAAGTCCCAAAATTCTCAAAATTTTTATTATGGGTTTTTTAGCGTTAAAAATAGTCGTTTTAATCAATCGAATGGCGTGCTAAATATTGGTATAGTCAAAGTCCCAAAATACGCAAAATTTACATTATCGGCCGGGCTGGTGCAATGGCAGTTAAGAAAAACGTTTTTTTTAGCGTTAAAAAATAGTCGTGCATAATCTGACGACCGCCGTGCGAATTCATGTGAATGACGAGCTAAATATTGGTATAGTCATAGTCCCAAAATTCGCAAAATTTATATTATGGGTTTTTTAGCGTTAAAAATAGTCGTTTTAATTAATCGAATGGCGTGCTAAATATTGGTATAGTCAAAGTCCCAAAATTCGCAAAATTTATATTATCGGCCGGGCTGGCGCAACGACAATTAAGAAAAACGTTTTTATTAGCGTTAAAAAATAGTCGTGCATAATCTGACGACCACCGTGCGAATTCATGTGAATGACGAGCTAAATATTGGTATAGTCACAGTCCCAAAATTCGCAAAATTTATAAGATGGGCCGCGCTGGCGCAACGGCAGTTAAGAAAAATGGTTTTTTAGCGTTAAAAGTTGTCGTGCGAATTCATGCGAATGACTTGCTAAATATTGGTATAGTCAAAGTCCCAAAATTCGCAAAATTTATATGATGGGTTTTTTAGCGTTAAAAAATAGTTGTGCGAATTCATGCGAATGGCGTGCTAAATATTGGAATAGGCCGAGCAGCGAAATTCGCAAAATCTCTACAATGGGCCGGGCCGGTGCAACGGTAAAAACACTAAAACGGTTTTTTACTCAAAAAAAATAGTCTTGTGTATTCGGACGATAGTCGTGAGAATTCATGCGAATGGCGTGCTAAATATTGGTATAGTCAAATTCCCAAAATTCGCAAAATTTATATTATGAGCCCCGCTGGCGCAACGGCAGTTAAGAAAAACGTTTTTGTAGCGTTGAAAATTGTCGTGCAAATTCATGCGAATGGCGTGCTAAATATTGGTATAGTCATAGTCCCAAAATTCGCAAAATTTATATTATGGGCCGCGCTGGCGCAACGGTAAAAACACTAAAACAGTTTTTTACTCATAAAAAATAGTCTTGTGTATTCGGACGATAGTCGTGAGAATTCATGCGAATGGCTTGCTAAATATTGGTATAGTCAAAGTCCCAAAATTCGCAAAATTTATATGATGGGTTTTTTAGCGTTAAAAATAGTTGTGCGAATTCATGCGAATGGCGTGCTAAATATTGGAATAGGCCGAACAGCGAAATTCGCAAAATCTCTACAATGGGCCGGGCCGGTGCAACGGTAAAAACACAAACGGTTTTTTACTCATAAAAAATAGTCGTGCAAATTCATGCGAATGGCGTGCTAAATATTGGTATAGTCAAATTCCCAAAATTCGCAAAATTTACATTATCGGCAGGGCTGGTGCAACGGCAGTTAAGAAAAACGTTTTTTTTTAGTGTTAAAAAATAGTCGTGCAAAATACGACGACAGCCGTGCGAATTCATGTGAATGACGTGCTAAATATTGGAATAGGCCGAACAGCGAAATTCGCAAAATCTCTACAATGGGCCGGGCCGGTGCAACGGTAAAAACACTAAAACGGTTTTTTACTCAAAAAAAATAGTCTTGTGTATTCGGACGATAGTCGTGAGAATTCATGCGAATGGCGTGCTAAATATTGGTATAGTCAAATTCCCAAAATTCGCAAAATTTATATTATGAGCCCCGCTGGCGCAACGACAATTAAGAAAAACGTTTTTGTAGCGTTGAAAATTGTCGTGCAAATTCATGCGAATGGCGTGCTAAATATTGGTATAGTCAAATTCCCAAAATTCGCAAAATTTACATTATCGGCCGGGCTGGTGCAACGGCAGTTAAGAAAAATGGTTTTTTAGCGTTAAAAGTTGTCGTGCGAATTCATGCGAATGACTTGCTAAATATTGGTATAGTCAAAGTCCCAAAATTCGCAAAATTTATATTATGGGGCGCGCTTGTGCAACGGTAAAAACACTAAAACAGTTTTTCACTCATAAAAAATAGTCTTGTGTATTCGGACGATAGTCGTGAGAATTCATGCGAATGGAATGCTAATTATTGGTATAGTCAAATTCCCAAAATTCGCAAAATTTATATTATGAGCCTCGCTGGCGCAACGGCAGTTAAGAAAAACGTTTTTGTAGCGTTGAAAATTGTCGTGCAAATTCATGCGAATGGCGTGCTAAATATTGGTATAGTCAAATTCCCAAAATTCGCAAAATTTACATTATCGGCCGGGCTGGTGCAATGGCAGTTAAGAAAAACGTTTTTTTTAGCGTTAAAAAATAGTCGTGCATAATCTGACTACCGCCGTGCGAATTCATGTGAATGACGAGCTAAATATTGGTATAGTCATAGTCCCAAAATTCGCAAAATTTATATTATGGGTTTTTTAGCGTTAAAAATAGTCGTTTTAATCAATCGAATGGCGTGCTAAATATTGGTATAGTCAAAGTCCCAAAATTCGCAAAATTTATATTATCGGCCGGGCTGGCGCAACGACAATTAAGAAAAACGTTTTTATTAGCGTTAAAAAATAGTCGTGCATAACCTGACGACCGCCGTGCGAATTCATGTGAATGACGAGCTAAATATTGGTATAGTCATAGTCCCAAAATTCGCAAAATTTATAAGATGGGCCGCGCTGGCGCAACGGCAGTTAAGAAAAATGGTTTTTTAGCGTTAAAAGTTGTCGTGCGAATTCATGCGAATGACTTGCTAAATATTGGTATAGTCAAAGTCCCAAAATTCTCAAAATTTTTATTATGGGTTTTTTAGCGTTAAAAATAGTCGTTTTAATCAATCGAATGGCGTGCTAAATATTGGTATAGTCAAAGTCCCAAAATTCGCAAAATTTATATTATCGGCCGGGCTGGCGCAACGACAATTAAGAAAAACGTTTTTTTTAGCGTTAAAAATAGTCGTGCATAATCTGACGACCGCCGTGCGAATTCATGTGAATGACGAGCTAAATATTGGTATAGTCATAGTCCCAAAATTCGCAAAATTTATAAGATGGGCCGCGCTGGCGCAACGGCAGTTAAGAAAAATGGTTTTTTAGCGTTAAAAGTTGTCGTGCGAATTCATGCGAATGACTTGCTAACTATTGGTATAGTCAAAGTCCCAAAATTCGCAAAATTTATATGATGGGTTTTTTAGCGTTAAAAAATAGTTGTGCGAATTCATGCGAATGGCGTGCTAAATATTGGAATAGGCCGAACAGCGAAATTCGCAAAATCTCTACAATGGGCCGGGCCGGTGCAACGGTAAAAACACTAAAACGGTTTTTTACTCAAAAAAAATAGTCTTGTGTATTCGGACGATAGTCGTGAGAATTCATGCGAATGGCGTGCTAAATATTGGTATAGTCAAATTCCCAAGATTCGCAAAATTTATATTATGGGTTTTTTAGCGTTAAAAAATAGTCGTGTGAATTCAAGCGAATTGCGTGCTAAATATTGGAAGAGGCAGAACAGCGAAATTCGCAAAATCTCTACAATGGGCCGGGCCGGTGCAACGGTAAAAACACAAACGGTTTTTTACTCATAAAAAATAGTCGTGCAAATTCATGCGAATGGCGTGCTAAATATTGGTATAATCAAATTCCCAAAATTCGCAAAATTTACATTATCGGCAGGGCTGGTGCAACGGCAGTTAAGAAAAACGTTTTTTTTTAGTGTTAAAAAATAGTCGTGCAAAATACGACGACAGCCGTGCGAATTCATGTGAATGACGTGCTAAATATTGGTATAGTCTAATTCCCAAAATTCGCAAAATTTAAATTATGGGTTTTTTAGCGTTAAAAATAGTCGTGTGAATTGTGACGCAATCGTGTGAATTCATGCGAATTGCGTGCTATATATTGGTATAGTCAAATTCCCAAAATTCGCAAAATTTATATTATAGGCCTCGATGGCACAACGGCAGTTAAGAAAAACGTTATTGTAGCGTTAAAAAATAGTCGTGTAAATTGTGACGACAGTCGTGTGAATTCATGCAAATTGCGTGCCAAATATTGGTATAGTCAAATTCCCAAAATTCGCAAAATTTATATTATGGGTTTTTTAGCGTTAAAAATAGTCTTGTGAGTTGTGACGCAATCGTGTGAATTCAAGCGAATTGCGTGCTAAATACTGGAAGAGGCAGAACAGCGAAATTCGCAAAATCTCTACAATGGGCCGGGCTGGTGCAACAGTAAAAACACTAAAACGGTTTTTTACTCATAAAAAATAGTCGTGCCAATTCATGCGAATGACGAGCTAAATATTGGTATAGTCAAAGTCCCAAAATTCGCAAAATTTATATTTTAGGGCGCGCTGGCGCAACGGTAAAAACACTAAAACAGTTTTTTATTCATAAAAAATAGTCTTGTGTATACGGACGATAGTCTTGAGAATTCATGCGAATGGAGTGCTAAATATTGGTATAGTGAAAGTCCCAAAATTCGCAAAATTTATATTATCGGCCGGGCTGGCGCAACGACAATTAAGAAAAACGTTTTTTTTAGCGTTAAAAAATAGTCGTGCATAATCTGACGACCGCCGTGCGCATTCATGTGAATGACGAGCTAAATATTGGTATAGTCATAGTCCCAAAATTCGCAAAATTTATATTATGGGCCGCGCTGGCGCAACGGTAAAAACACTAAAACAGTTTTTTACTCATAAAAAATAGTCTTGTGTATTCGGACGATAGTCGTGAGAATTCATGCGAATGGCTTGCTAAATATTGGTATAGTCAAAGTCCCAAAATTCGCAAAATTTATATGATGGGTTTTTTTGCGTTAAAAAATAGTTGTGCGAATTCATGCGAATGGCGTGCTAAATATTGGAATAGGCCGAACATCGAAATTCGCAAAATCTCTACAATGGGCCGGGCCGGTGCAACGGTAAAAACACTAAAACGGTTTTTACTCATAAAAAATAGTCTAGTGTATTCGGACGATAGTCGTGAGAATTCATGCGAATGGCGTGCTAAACATTGGTATGGTCTAATTCCCAAAATTCGCAAAATTTATATTATGGGTTTTTTAGCGTTAAAAAATAGTCGTGTGAATTCAAGCGAATTGCGATCTAAATATTGGAAGAGGCAGAACAGCGAACGGTAAAAAAACTTAAACAGTTTTTTATTAAAAAAAAATAGTCTTGTGTATTCGGACGATAGTCGTGAGAATTCATGCGAATGGAATGCTAATTATTGGTATAGTCAAATTCCCAAAATTCGCAAAATTTATATTATGAGCCTCGCTGGCGCAACGGCAGTTAAGAAAAACGTTTTTGTAGCGTTGAAAATTGTCGTGCAAATTCATGCGAATGGCGTGCTAAATATTGGTATAGTCAAATTCCCAAAATTCGCAAAATTTACATTATCGGCCGGGCTGGTGCAACGGCAGTTAAGAAAAACGTTTTTTTTTAGTGTTAAAAAATAGTCGTGCAAAATACGACGACAGCCGTGCGAATTCATGTGAATGACGTGCTAAATATTGGTATAGTCTAATTCCCAAAATTCGCAAAATTTAAATTATGGGTTTTTTAGCGTTAAAAATAGTCGTGTGAATTGTGACGCAATCGTGTGAATTCATGCGAATTGCGTGCTATATATTGGAAGAGGCAGAACAGCGAACGGTAAAAAAACTAAATTAGTTTTTTACTCATAAAAAATAGTCGTGCCAATTCATGCGAATGACGAGCTAAATATTGGTATAGTCAAATTCCCAAAATTCGCAAAATTTATATTATGGGCCTCGATGGCACAACGGCAGTTAAGAAAAACGTTATTGTAGCGTTAAAAAATAGTCGTGTAAATTGTGACGACAGTCGTGTGAATTCATGCAAATTGCGTGCCAAATATTGGTATAGTCAAATTCCCAAAATTCGCAAAATTTATATTATGGGTTTTTTAGCGTTAAAAAATAGTCTTGTGAGTTGTGACGCAATCGTGTGAATTCAAGCGAATTGCGTGCTAAATACTTGAAGAGGCAGAACAGCGAAATTCGCAAAATCTCTACAATGGGCCGGGCCGGCGCAACGGTAAAAACACTAAAACAGTTTTTTACTCATAAAAAATAGTCTTGTGTATACGGACGATAGTCTTGAGAATTCATGCGAATGGCGTGCTAAATATTGGTATAGTGAAAGTCCCAAAATTCGCAAAATTTATATTATCGGCCGGGCTGGCGCAACGACAATTAAGAAAAACGTTTTTTTTAGCGTTAAAAATAGTCGTGCATAATCTGACGACCACCGTGCGAATTCATGTGAATGACGAGCTAAATATTGGTATAGTCACAGTCCCAAAATTCGCAAAATTTATATTATGGGCCTCGATGGCGCAACGGCAGTTAAGACAAACGTTTTTGTAGCGTTAAAAATTGTCGTGCGAATTCATGCGAATGGCGTGCTAAATATTGGTATAGTCAAAGTCCCAAAATTCGCAAAATTTATACTATCGGACGGGCTGGCGCAACGGTAGTTACGAAAAACGTTATTGTAGCGTTAAAAAATAGTCGTGTAAATTGTGACGGCAGTCGTGTGAATTCAAGCAAATTGCGTGCTAAATATTGGTATAGTCAAAGTCCCAAAATTCGCAAAATTTATATTATGGGCCGCGCTGGCAGTAAAAACACTAAAACAGTTTTTTACTCATAAAAAATAGTCTTGTGTATACGGACGATAGTCTTGAGAATTCATGCGAATGGCGTGCTAAATATTGGTATAGTCAAATTCCCAAAATTCGCAAAATGTATACTATGGGTTTTTTAGCGTTAAAAAATAGTCGTGTGAGAATATTATGGGTTTTTTTGCGTTAAAAAATAGTCGTGAGAATTCATGCGTATGGCGTGCTAAATATTGGCAGAGGCAGAACAGCGAAATTTGCAAAATCTCTACAATTGGCAGGGCCGGTGCAACGGTAAAAACACTAAAATTGTTTTTTTACTCATAAAAAATAGTACTGTGTATTCGGACGATAGTCTTGAGAATTCATGCGAATAGCGTGCTAAATATTGGTATAGTCTAATTCCTAAAATTCGCAAAATTTATATTCTGAGCCTCGCTGGCGCAACGGCAGTTAAGAAAAACGTTTTTGTAGCGTTGAAAATTGTCGTGCAAATTCATGCGAATGGCGTGCTAAATATTGGTATAGTCAAATTCCCAAAATTCGCAAAATTTATATTATGGGTTTTTTAGCATTAAAAATAGTCTTGTGAATTGTGACGCAATCGTGTGAATTCAAGCGAATTGCGTGCTAAATACTGGAAGAGGCAGAACAGCGAAATTCGCAAAATCTCTACTATGGGCCGGGCCGGTGCAACAATAAAAACACTAAGACGGTTTTTTACTCATAAAAAATAGTCGTGCCAATTCATGCGAATGACGAGCAGAATATTGGTATAGTCAAAGTCCCAAAATTCGCAAAATTTATATTATGGGCCGCGCTGGCGCAACGGTAAAAACACTAAAACAGTTTTTTACTCATAAAAAATAGTCTTGTGTATACGGACGATAGTCTTGAGAATTCATGCGAATGGCGTGCTAAATATTGGTATAGTGAAAGTCCCAAAATTCGCAAAATTTATATTATCGGCCGGGCTGGCGCAACGACAATTAAGAAAAACGTTTTTTTTAGCGTTAAAAATAGTCGTGCATAATCTGACGACCACCGTGCGAATTCATGTGAATGACGAGCTAAATATTGGTATAGTCACAGTCCCAAAATTCGCAAAATTTATAAGATGGGCCACGCTGGCGCAACGGCAGTTAAGAAAATTGGTTTTTAGCGTTAAAAATTGTAGTGCGAATTCATGCGAATGGCGTGCTAAATATTGGAATAGGCCGTACAGCGAAATTCGCAAAATCTCTACAATGGGCCGGGCTGGCGTAACGGTAGAAACACTTAAACAGTTTTTTACTCATAAAAAATAGTCGTGCCAATTCATGCGAACGACGAGCTAAATATTGGTAAAGTGAAAGTCCCAAAATTCGTAAAATTTATATTATGGGCCGGGCTGTCGCAACGGCAGTTAAGAAAAATGGTTTTTAAGCGTTAAAAATTGTTGTGCGAATTCATGGGAATGGCGTGCTAAATATTGGTATAGTCAAATTCCCAAAATTCGCAAAATTTATATGATGCGTTTTTTAGCGTTAAAAAATAGTCGTGTGAATTGTGACGCAATCGTGTGAATTCAAGCGAATTGCGATCTAAATATTGGAAGAGGCAGAACAGTGAACGGTAAAAAAACTAAAACAGTTTTTTACTCATAAAAAATAGTCTTGTGTATTCGGACGACAGTCGTGTGATTTCAAGTAAATTGCGTGCTAAATATTGGTATAGTCAAATTCCCAAAATTCGCAAAATTTATATGATGGGCCGCGCTGGGGCAACGGTAAAAACACTAAAACAGTTTTTTACTCATAAAAAATAGTCGTGTGAATTGTGACGACAGTCGTGTGATTTCAAGCAAATTGCGTGCTAAATATTGGTATAGTCAAATTCCCAAAATTCGCAAAATTTATATTATGAGCCTCGCTGGCGCAACGGCAGTTAAGAAAAACGTTTTTTTTTAGTGTTAAAAAATAGTCGTGCAAAATCTGACGACAGCCGTGCGAATTCATGTGAATGACGTGCTAAATATTGGTATAGTCAAATTCCCAAAATTCGCAAAATTTATATTATGGGTTTTTTAGCATTAAAAAATAGTCTTGTGAATTGTGACGCAATCGTGTGAATTCAAGCGAATTGCGTGCTAAATACTGGAAGAGGCAGAACAGCGAAATTCGCAAAATCTCTACAATGGGCCGGGCCGGTGCAACAATAAAAACACTAAGACGGTTTTTTACTCATAAAAAATAGTCGTGACAATTCATGCGAATGACGAGCTAAATATTGGTATAGTCAAAGTCCCAAAATTCGCAAAATTTATATTATGGGCCGCGCTGGCGCAACGGTAAAAACACTAAAACAGTTTTTTACTCATAAAAAATAATCTTGTGTATACGGACGATAGTCTTGAGAATTCATGCGAATGGCGTGCTAAATATTGGTATAGTCTTATTCCCAAAATCCGCAAAATTTATACTATGGGTTTTTTAGCGTTAAAAATAGTCGTGTGAATTGTGACGTAATCGTGTGAATTCATGCGAATTGCGTGCTATATATTGGAAGAGGCAGAACAGCGAAATTCGCAAAATCTCTACAATGGGCCGGGCCGGTGCAACAATAAAAACACTAAAACGGTTTTTTACTCATAAAAAATAGTCGTGCCAATTCATGCGAACGACGAGCTAAATATTGGTAAAGTAAAAGTCCCAAAATTCGTAAAATTTATATTATGGGCCGGGCTGTCGCAACGGCAGTTAAGAAAAATGGTTTTTAAGCGTTAAAAATTGTTGTGCGAATTCATGGGAATGGCGTGCTAAATATTGGTATAGTCTTATTCCCAAAATTCGCAAAATTTATACTATGGGTTTTTTAGCGTTAAAAATAGTCGTGTGAATTGTGACGCAATCGTGTGAATTAAAGCGAATTGCGATCTAAATATTGGAAGAGGCAGAACATTGAACGGTAAAGAAGCTAAAACAGTTTTTTACTCATAAAAAATAGTCTTGTGTATTCGGACGATAGTCGTGAAAATTCATGCGAATGGCGTGCTAAATATTGGTATAGTCAAAGTCCCAAAATTCGCAAAATTTATACCATCGACCGGGCTGGCGCAACGGCAGTTATGAAAAACGTTATTGCAGCGTTAAAAATAGTCGTGTGAATTGTGACGACAGTCGTGTGATTTCAAGCAAATTGCGTGCTAAATATTGGTATAGTCAAATTCCCAAAATTCGCAAAATTTATATGATTGGCCGCGCTTGGGCAACGGTAAAAACACTAAAACAGTTTTTTACTCATAAAAAATAGTCGTGTGAATTGTGACGAGAGTCGTGTGATTTCAAGCAAATTGCGTGCTAAATATTGCTATAGTCAAATTCCCAAAATTCGCAAAATTTATATGATGGGCCGCGCTGGGGCAACGGTAAAAACACTAAAACAGTTTTTTACTCATAAAAAATAGTCGTGTGAATTGTGACGACAGTCGTGTGATTTCAAGCAAATTGCGTGCTAAATATTGGTATAGTCAAATTCCCAAAATTCGCAAAATTTATATTATGAGCCTCGCTGGCGCAACGGCAGTTAAGAAAAACGTTTTTTTTTAGTGTTAAAAAATAGTCGTGCAAAATCTGACGACAGCCGTGCGAATTCATGTGAATGACGTGCTAAATATTGATATAGTCAAATTCCCAAAATTCGCAAAATTTATATTATGGGTTTTTTAGCATTAAAAAATAGTCTTGTGAATTGTGACGCAATCGTGTGAATTCAAGCGAATTGCGTGCTAAATACTGGAAGAGGCAGAACAGCGAAATTCGCAAAATCTCTACAATGGGCCGGGCCGGTGCAACAATAAAAACACTAAGACGGTTTTTTACTCATAAAAAATAGTCGTGCCAATTCATGCGAACGACGAGCTAAATATTGGTAAAGTGAAAGTCCCAAAATTCGTAAAATTTATATTATGGGCCGGGCTGTCGCAACGGCAGTTAAGAAAAATGGTTTTTAAGCGTTAAAAATTGTTGTGCGAATTCATGGGAATGGCGTGCTAAATATTGGTATAGTCTTATTCCCAAAATTCGCAAAATTTATACTATGGGTTTTTTAGCGTTAAAAATAGTCGTGTGAATTGTGACGCAATCGTGTGAATTCAAGCGAATTGCGATCTAAATATTGGAAGAGGCAGAACAGTGAACGGTAAAAAAACTAAAACAGTTTTTTAATCATAAAAAATAGTCTTGTGTATTCGGACGATAGTCGTGAGAATTCATGCGAATGACGAGCTAAATATTGGTATAGTCAAAGTCCCAAAATTCGCAAAATTTATATTATGGGCCGCGCTGGCGCAACGGTAAAAACACTAAAACAGTTTTTTACTCATAAAAAATAATCTTGTGTATACGGACGATAGTCTTGAGAATTCATGCGAATGGCGTGCTAAATATTGGTATAATCAAATTCCCAAAATTCGCAAAATTTATATTATCGGCCTCGATGGTGCAACGGCAGTTAAGACAAACGTTTTTGTAGCTTTAAAAATTGTCGTGCGAATTCATGCGAATGGCGTGCTAAATATTGGTATAGTCAAAGTCCCAAAATTCGCAAAATTTATACTATCGGCCGGGCTGGCGCAACGGCAGTTACGAAAAACGTTATTGTAGCG
>JANEHU010003480.1:0-13692 GCA_027563435.1 Nasonovia ribisnigri
AAACTTAGAATATTTGGATTAACAATATTACCACCCTATACTAAAAAGTTAAAACAGTTCATTTGAATATATTCAATAAAAGTAGAGTAAAACCAATATTTTAATATCAATAAGTTACCAATAATATTAAATTATATTAAAACATTTGAAAATAAATATACTTTCTTAGCTTAAACCACCTATAGTTTAACATCATTGTTCAATATCATAACATAAAATATGTAGTGTATTGGGCCGATAAATAATTTTTCAATACTTATTATAATTTATAAAAATTTCAGATTTGTTTAATGGAATATGGATACATGGGAAAATGATGAAGTCAATGGACCGTGTAGTCTACAAACATTTGCAGTTTGAACAATTCATAATATTGACATCAACATATAATCAAGATTTGTTAGTATGGTACAAGAAATTAAATTTTTTAATAATAATCTTACAGCATTACTATAACTATAAGTGTGGTTGGCACAAGTCATAGAATTGATAACAAAGATATAAAATGGGTAAGAATTATCAAAAATCATGATCTTAATGAGCATTATTTGTTTGATACAGATTCTTTATGGTCTCTTTTAATTGAAGTCATACAAATCTTTACACTTTTATTCATATGCTTTTCGAGAAGCTGTCTAAGGCTTACTGAAAATATATCCCCTTTCTTTTACAATCCATATATATATATTATAATTATTAAAACATTCACTTTACAAATGTAGTAGGAAGTAACATTATTATTGTTTTTAAAATAATATTTAAATCAGATTTTGGGTTCATTTAATAATTGATTACTTATAAATCAACCTTAAACATAACAATATGTGTTGTCTAGCAGGCTACATTACATAATATTATATAGAACTATGTAAAAATAAAATAGAAACATAGAATATTTGGATTAACATTATTACTACGCTATACTAAAAAGTTAAAACAGTTCATTTGAATATATTCATTAAAGTAAAGTAAAACCAATATTTTTATATCAATAAGTTACAAATAATAAAAAATTATATTAAAACATTTAAAATAAATATACTTTCTTTGCTTAAACCACCTATAGTTTAACATCATTGTTCAATATCATAACATAAAACATGTAGTGTATTGGGCCGATAAATAATTTTTCAAAACTTATTATAATTTATAAATATTTCAGAATTGTTTAATGGAATATGGATACATGGGAAAATGATGAAGTCAATGGACTGTGTAGTCTACAAACATTTGCAGTTTGAACAAGTTCATAATATTGACGTCAAAATATAATCAAGATTTGTTAGTATGGTACGAGAAATTAAATTTTTTTATTATAATCTTACAGCATTACCATAACTATAAGTGTGGTTGGCACAAGTCATAGAATTGATAACAAAGATATTAAATGGGTAGGAATTATCAAAAATTATTATTTTAATCATTATTTATTATACAGATTTTTTATGGCCCCTGTCTTTTACAATCCATATATATATTTTAATTATTAAAATATTTACTTTACAAATGTAGTAGGAAGTAACATTATTATTGTTTTTAAAAAAAATATTTAAAAATCAGATTTCGGGTTCATTTAATAATTGATTACTCATAAATCAACCTTAAACATAACAATATGTGTTGTCTAGCAGGCTACATTACATAATATTATATAGAACTATGTAAAAATAAAATAGAAACTTAGAATAATTGGATAACATTATTACCACGCTATACTAAAAAGTTAAAACAGTTCATTTGAATATATTCAATTAAAGTAGAGTAAACCAATATTTTAATAACAATAAGTTACCAATAATATTAAATTATATTAAAACATTTGAAAATAAATATACTTTCTTAGCTTAAACCACCTATAGTTTAACATCATTGTTCAATATCATAACATAAAATATGTAGTGTATTGGGCCGATAAATAATTTTTCAAAACTTATTATAATTTATAAAAATTTCAGATTTGTTTAATGGAATATGGATACATGGGAAAATGATGAAGTCAATGGACCGTGTAGTCTACAAACATTTGCAGTTTGAACAATTCATAATATTGACATCAACATATAATCAAGATTTGTTAGTATGGTACAAGAAATTAAATTTTTTAATAATAATCTTACAGCATTACTATAACTATAAGTGTGGTTGGCACAAGTCATAGAATTGATAACAAAGATATAAAATGGGTAAGAATTATCAAAAATCATGATCTTAATGAGCATTATTTGTTTGATACAGATTCTTTATGGTCTCTTTTAATTGAAGTCATACAAATCTTTACACTTTTATTCATATGCTTTTCGAGAAGCTGCCTAAGGCTTACTGAAAATATATCCCCTTTCTTTTACAATCCATATATATATATATTATAATTATTAAAACATTTACTTTACAAATGTATTAGGAAGTAACATTATTATTGTTTTTAAAAATAATATTTAAAAATCAGATTTCGGGTTCATTTAATAATTGATTACTTATAAATCAACCTTAAACATAACAATATGTGTTGTCTAGCAGGCTACATTACATAATATTATATAGAACTATGTAAAAATAAAATAGAAACATAGAATATTTGGATTAACATTATTACTACGCTATACTAAAAAGTTAAAACAGTTCATTTGAATATATTCATTAAAGTAAAGTAAAACCAATATTTTTATATCAATAAGTTACAAATAATAAAAAATTATATTAAAACATTTAAAATAAATATACTTTCTTTGCTTAAACCACCTATAGTTTAACATCATTGTTCAATATCATAACATAAAACATGTAGTGTATTGGGCCGATAAATAATTTTTCAAAACTTATTATAATTTATAAATATTTCAGAATTGTTTAATGGAATATGGATACATGGGAAAATGATGAAGTCAATGGACTGTGTAGTCTACAAACATTTGCAGTTTGAACAAGTTCATAATATTGACGTCAAAATATAATCAAGATTTGTTAGTATGGTACGAGAAATTAAATTTTTTTATTATAATCTTACAGCATTACCATAACTATAAGTGTGGTTGGCACAAGTCATAGAATTGATAACAAAGATATTAAATGGGTAGGAATTATCAAAAATTATTATTTTAATCATTATTTATTATACAGATTTTTTATGGCCCCTGTCTTTTACAATCCATATATATATTTTAATTATTAAAACATTCACTTTACAAATGTAGTAGGAAGTAACATTATTATTGTTTTTAAAAATAATATTTAAAAATCAGATTTCGGGTTCATTTAATAATTGATTACTCATAAATCAACCTTAAACATAACAATATGTGTTGTCTAGCAGGCTACATTACATAATATTATATAGAACTATTGTTCGAACGCGGAACGGGTTTGCCGCCAAAACAAAGGCAAAAGCACGGACGCTCCAAGTCGCGTTAGACGTCGAAGCTCCGAGCGACGCTTTCCCCCTCCGTAGTCCCGCGCCGCCGTCGACGGCCGTCGCGCTGGCCATCGGCCGTCGTGAACATTTTTAAAAAACTGTCTTTTTCCAACGGCTGAACGTAGCGCAACGTCCGCGCTACCGTTCCCGTGTGTCGTCGTGATCGACGTCCGTCACTACGCTCACATTGAGTTTACGTTTTCGTATATTTACGCCGTTCGCGTGTTTAGTACCCTCCGCGTGATCGCGAGTGTTTCTTACGGAAGTACCTACGTCAACATTATTTCGAGTCTGCGTTCGCGCTAGTCGCGTGGACCACGAGGTATCATCGTCTAGCGACGAGCTGAAGATTTGTCCGCCGTCGCCGTTCCGGCGAGGTACCTACTTTGGTCAGCACCAAGGAGCCACGCAGTCGTCGAGCCACGCAGTAGCCGTCGTCAGGTATATAAATTGTTTAGTCCCACGTGTCAGTGGGCTGTTTATGTAATTATTGTTCACCAGCTATGATACTTAGTTTTTTAAGTTAATTTATACTATATTATTTTTGGGCGCCCGTTATTAATTTATAATTATGTATTATACAAATTACACGTGTTTCCAACCTCACACTTGAGTTTAAGCATATATTGAGTAACCAGTCCCCGCTCCAGCCTTCAACACTTGACGCGAGTCGTTACCGACAACCGCACAATTCGTAGGATCGGTAACGGCGCAACATTTTGGTAGCAGAGCGTGGTTATGGCCTTTTAGGGAGGTTCAGCAGCGTTTTGTGTTGATTGCCGTGGTGCGCGGGTGCTCGCGCGTGGGCGCACAGTGCTTGGCAGGGAAAATAGTAGTATTTCAATTTGGTATATCGTTCGTTGCGCGAAGCCGCGATTAAAACGCGCGGTGACAGGTGCGCATAAGGTAGACGGTTAGCATTTATTACATTATGGCGGCCGGAGATGACGCTGAGCGTAACGCACGCGCGGTGGAGCGCGCTAAAATTATGCGGTCGAGTGTAATTAACCAGATCAAGACGGTGCATAGTCTTGCACGACGGCTTGACGCAGAGCCCGGGTTAGGTCCGACTGTGATCAGTTTAGCCGGTGACTTAGATGCACTGTGGATCAGTGGCGTAACTTCAAAATTTGGGCCCGGGAGCGAAATTTTCAACGGGCCCCCCCATCGTCCAGGTACCTATATATATTAAGAAGATCCGAGGGAGTGTATTCACCTTACTAAAATAATTAAAAAAATTTTTTTTAAATAATAGATATTAATTTAATACTTCATATTATATACATACAAAAAAAATTAGTAAACAGTTATAGCAGTTGTAATAAATAACAATTAACTCAAAACTTAAAACATTCTTCTGGACTTCTTATTTGCCAAAGTAGAAATAATATCTGATGTATTAATTTCTTTCGCAATTTTCTTTTCTATTGATATTATTGCCAAACTTGACAGACGAATTTGAGACATCGTACTTCGAAGATAGTTTTTAATTATTTTGAGTTTAGAAAAACTTCTTTCTGCGGTGGCCACCGTCACTGGTATTGTCAAAAAAAGAAAACAAGCTGTACATAAATCTGGAAAACTTGCTGCTATTAAATAATTGTCTACAATTATAAATTTTGCCAAGTCATGTACAGAATTTAATTTTGAAATTTGATTTTCAAACGAACGTTTAAATTGAATAATTTGGTTGACCAAATCTATTGTTAAATCATGTTCATAATTGTTTACCAAAGAGGTATAGTTAAATGTTTAAGTTCATTTTCATTCATTGAACATATATTAATTGGTAATATTGAAGAAAAAAGTTTTATTACTTGGTTCATACCATTAAAACGGTGTTCGAGTTGTTTGATAATTATGTCCAGAGTACGATAATAAATTTGTGTTTTAAAATATTGTTCAGCATCATGGAGACGTTCATCGTTACTTAATTCATCAAAATATTTAGTTGTTTTTGTTTTTCTTATTTTAGTGAACGTTGGCTCAACTCCCCACGAAATTGCTATTTGTTTAGCTTCCTCAAACACTTCTTCAAATTTATTACGCATTTCTTTTATTTTATTTAAGGCTGTTTGAAGCAGTTCAAAAGCTTTAAGTAAGTCTATATCCGATTTTTGTAGCAATAGTGATACAATTTGTAATGAGTTGAGAATTTTGGATTCGATGACAATTATTAAAATTACATCAAACTTTTGAAAATAGTTTTGAAGACCTGAGGCTTTACTTTTTTCATCTTTATTTCTACCCATAAGTGAAATATATGCTAAAAGTTTTAAAATATCTACGTAAAGCAAACTAAGCGCTTTTAAACAATCATTTCGTGAAGACCATCGAGTAGTACATAGTCTTTTGAGTGAAACAGACACAGAACTCACTGATTTTAAGTGTGCCCACCTTTTAATACTATTTGCAAAATATGAATAAAGGCATTCAAGTTTTTCATAAAAATTTTGAATTTCAGTAATATTTTTAACCGAGTCATTAATTACAAGATTTAAATTGTGAGCGGCGCAATGCACGTATAATGCAAGTGGCTGAGTGTGTTTGATACGTGCTTGTAATCCACTATAAACACCACTCATGTTAGCAACAATTTTGAATTAATAAAAAAAAATGATTTGTTCAATACTATATTATAATAGAAAAATATAGGTAGTTTTAAATTTTTATTAATAATTAATAGAAAATTTTTTTTTATTTCTTTGGGCCCCTATACGAACGGGCCCGGGTGCGACTGCGCCCTCTGATCCCTCTTAGTTACGCCACTGCTGTGGATACAACTCAGGGTTGTGGATGATGCCGTATTAGACGGCCTGTGTGAGCTCGGTAAGCTCTCCGAGTATGACGAAGGGTTATTGGCCGAGGTGCGGACATGCGTGAGTGAATGCAAGGTCGCGGCGGCGAAGTTAGCCCCAAAGGGAGCTGAGGTTATAGATTTGTCGTATCTTAGTAATAAGTTAGGGTCAACCGGTCAGTCAGCGCAGAACCCCGTGTTCGAGTGCACAAAACCGGCGGCACGGTTACCGGAGATTCCGCTCCCGGAGTTCAACGGGGATTTCCGACTATGGCCAACATTTCGCGATAGATTTACAGAACAAGTTGACTCG
Organism: Nasonovia ribisnigri; assembly: GCA_027563435.1. Classification (NCBI taxonomy): domain Eukaryota; kingdom Metazoa; phylum Arthropoda; class Insecta; order Hemiptera; family Aphididae; genus Nasonovia; species Nasonovia ribisnigri. The sequence goes on from JANEHU010003480.1 coordinate 6,520, forward strand.
CGTGATATTTCAAATATCGATAAGATGTATTACCTAATAGGCTGTCTCAAAGGTGACGCGGCGGACACGTTACGTGGTATTCCGGTTTCCACAGATAATTATGCGCTCGCATGGTCCGTGTTATCCGAGCGGTTTTATCGACCGCGATTAGTTGCTACGTCGTTAGTAGATAAATTGTTAAACTCCCCGGTCATATCGCACGAATCATTATCGGACCTAAATAATTTTGTAAGTACGTTTAACGAAAATATTTCGTTACTCGAAGCGCTCAACGTACCGAATATGGGTTCTTTTATTTTATTTACGATCGCGCTCAGACGTTTGCCTGTCGCTACGCGTAAGTTATTCGAGTCGGATAGTAAGACGGAGTTTCCGTCAATTGGCGAATTATTAAAATTTGTCCGCACGCGCGTGTCGATATTAGAGCTTGTCACTGACCCGCAGAAGGTTAGCACCGTTGCCGCGCCGACGTCCAAGGCGGGCAAGCCGTCAGGTATAGCGCGCCAGGCGGGTGATTACGGCGGGAAGTCGAACGGTCCCCGGCCGATGTCGTTTGTAACGGCAAAGGGGGACGCGAGTTGTCCATGTTGTGCCGAATCACACGCGCTAGGCGTTTGTACACGTTTTAAATCTTGGTCGGCAAAAGGTCGTACCAAATGGGCCCGTGAGAATCGGGTGTGTTTTAATTGTTTAAATGTCGGTCATTGGATTCAGAAATGTAGGTCGCGACCTAATTGTAAGGAATGTTCGCGTAAGCACCACACGCTTCTCCACTTGTCACCCGACGAGATGCAGGGCGGGGAGGAATCACCACCGGTCGAATCGGCGGTGTGTGCGTCTGTTGTGAATCCACCGTCCCCCCACCGGTCGTCCGCTGTAGTTCTAGGTACCGCGCTCGTGCACGTGCGAGATAACACCGGCTCGGTGCAAACAATGCGCGCATTAGTAGATAGCGCGTCGCAGATCAGCGCCGTTACCGCCGCGTGCGTAAAACGATTAGGGCTAAAATTGTCGCGTTGGACTGCACCGATAAGCGGGCTGTCGGGGACAACAGTCGCTGAGGTACAAGGACATGTTGAGTGCATAGTGCAGCCGCGATTCGCGTCCGATCCAATTCTGCCGGTGCAGGCATGGGTGTTACCAACCATTACGACTGATTTACCTCAAAAGTCATTATCAATAGATATTAAGAATCGATATTCTAATCTCGCGCTCGCGGATCCGTCCTTTCATTTGACGTCGCCGATTGACTTGTTGTTAGGAGGGGACGTGTACGGTTCTATTATGGACGGGCGTAAGGTGTCGATCGACAGTACGTTACCCACCGCTTTTAGTTCAGTGTTCGGGTGGATCCTTATCGGCCCGGTCCCCGATCGCGCAAATTGTGATTATCAGTCGTTGCCGGTGTCTATGACCGCGTCTATAGAGGGGATAATGGAGCGCTTTTGGAACGTCGAGGAGCCCGAGGACGCGCCCGTTACGTTTACCGAGGAGGGGTGTTGCGAACAGATATTTCGGGATGAAACTACGCGTTTGACATCAGGTCGCTTCGTGGTTCCGTTACCATTTCGCGCACCGGCAGAGACGTTCGTTGGTTCTCGCGAGGTAGCGACACGGCGTTTTGACGCTATCGAGCGTAAACTGTCCGCGAATCCAACATTAAAATCATTATATGTTAATTTTATGTCCGAATATATTGCATTAGGACACATGTCAGTGGCGACCTCTCCGGGACGGTATATAATCCCCCACCATGCTGTTTACCGTCCGGAAGTCGATCCTAATAAGATTCGCGTAGTATTCGACGCGTCCGCGCGGTGTTTTCGCGGACCGTCGTTAAATGAGTGTTTGTGGCCCGGCCCAAAATTACAACAGGATATTGTGGACGTCCTAACACGTTTCCGTGTTCACAAATTTACATTTACGACGGACATCTGTAAGATGTACCGTCAAATTTTAGTTTTGCCGGAATATCGAAAATTCCAACATGTGTTGTGGCGCGCGTCGCCGCACGATGAATTACGTGAATATGAGTTGCACACCGTAACATACGGTATGAATTGTGCCCCGTATCTCGCCTTACGCGTTCTGCAAGCCATCGCGGCGACCGACTGCGACGTTTTGGATTCTGTACGTAACGCGCTTGAGTACCAAACGTATGTCGACGACATTTGTGACGGGGCTGACACGATTTCCGACGTGTTGAAACTCCAGTCGGATTTGATTTCGGTTTTGAATAAGTCAGGCTTAGAATTAAAGAAGTGGGCCTCGAACACACCGGCCGTGTTGCAAGCTGTTCCGGCTGCCGATCGCGCGTGCGCGCCGATGCCGTTTGGTGAGGACGACGGATACGGCACTAAGGTGTTGGGTCTGGCGTGGCATCCCGATCAAGATTATTTTTGTTGCGCGTTGAATCTCGCACCGTCGCCCGTCTTCACGAAGCGCGGTGTTTTGTCGCTTGTTGCTCGCATTTTCGACCCGTTAGGTCTTTTCGGTCCCGTAGTATTTCTGGCGAAAACTATCATGCAGCGGACATGGCGACACGGTGTCGCATGGGACGACCCGCTGCCGGACGATATTCACGCAGACTGGACCGCATTTGTCTCTGAGTTGCCGTCTTTATTAGATGTCCGTGTACCGCGACATATTAACGGCCGCCAAGGCGCTCCCTGTTATTTGCTAGGGTTTTGCGATGCGTCACAGGTCGGGTATGCGGCTGTTGTGTATGTGCGGATGATCAATGTCGAAGGGGATAAGTCGGTGTTTTTAATTGGTACTAAGACCAAACTAGCTCCGACGAAAACTTTAACGGTCCCGAGACTCGAGTTGAATGCCGCGGTGTTGTTAGCCCGGTGGTTAGGTCGCATTCGAAAAATATTAGCACCGCAACTCGATGTTGTCGGTGTCCGGGCTTGGTCGGATTCCACGATCGTGCTTTCGTGGTTGACGTCCCCCCATGAGTCATTCAAAGTCTATGTGTCTAATCGAGTACACCAAATTCGCTCGTTATTACCAGATTGTCTTTGGCAACACATCGTGTCGGCCGATAATCCCGCCGACTGCGCTTCGCGAGGCGTCATGCCAGCAACCTTAGCGCGACTTGATTTGTACTGGCGTGGTCCACAGATAGCGTACGGTGAGCCATCGGAATGGGACGATTCCCGCCCGACGCTACCTCTGTGTGAACTGCCTGAATTGCGCGTAGTGTCGCATGCCGCGCGCGTTGACGACGAAGACAACGAGTGGTTTGTTCGTTTTTCTAATTTTGATCACATGTTGCGCGTAGTCGCATATATGCGGCGTTTTATAGAGGCTTGCCGTCGACATGTCGCGCTCCGGCGGAGTGCGGGGCCGGGGTCGGTAATAACGCCCGGTTCAGACGTGAGCGTCCCCGCCTTTTTACGTAAAACCGAGTTAGACAGTGCTGCGCGTGTGTTAGCGGCGGAGTCGCAACGCGTACACTTTGCCACGCTGCGGCAGGAGTTGTCCGCGGGGGCACGCATTTCCTCGAAACCGTTAGCGCGATTAGCTCCGTTTATCGATGCGACAGGTGTAGTCCGCGTAGGCGGCCGTCTACGACACTCGCTATTAAATTATGATTGTAAACACCCGGTCCTGTTAGCAAAACGATCGCATTTCGCAATGTTGCTGTGCCGCCGATGGCATTTATTATCGGGTCACGCAGGTCCACGGGTTTTGACTGCGTTAATTGCACGCCAGTATTGGGTGATCTCACTGCGTTCCGTGTTGCATAATATTTTAGTCAATTGTACGGTGTGTGTTAGGCTAGATGCGAAACCATCGTATCCCTTTATGGCTGATTTACCGGGTCCGCGTGTAAAGCCGCGTCGACCGTTCGAGCAGGTAGGGGTCGATTATGCGGGCCCTTTACAACTAAAGGAGCTGCGGTTGCGCAAATCGCGTACGTTTAAAATTTACATTGCCGTTTTCGTGTGTCTTACGACTAAAGCCGTCCACCTTGAAGTGGTGACGGAGTTGTCCACTGACGCGTTTTTGGCCGCGTTCGACCGATTCGTCGCGCGCCGCGGGTTACCCGCCGACGTGTATTCCGACTGCGGCACTAATTTTGTCGGCGCTGATAAGCAGTTGCGCGCATTAATACAAAGTCCTGAGGGCCAGACCGCCGTTGCAAATGTTCGCGCGATGTGTACGTGGCATTTTAACCCCCCGAGCGCACCTCACTTTGGGGGTCTGTGGGAGGCGGCCGTTCGGTCTACTAAGAGGTTGTTAGTCCGGGTGATAGGAACCCATGTGTTTACGTACGAGGAGTTCACCACTGTTTTAACCCGCATAGAAGCTGTGTTAAATTCGCGCCCGCTGACGCCCGCCTCGACCGATCCACATGATTTGGAGTGTTTGACTCCCGGGCATTTTTTAATTGGGCAACCGTTACTCGCGGTCCCGCCGAGATCGGGCCCTGAGCCCGTCCGTAACCTTTCTGACCGATGGAAGTTAATGGATCAATGTCACCGCGCGTTTTGGCGTCGTTGGTCATCCGAGTACCTAACCACTTTGCAAAGCAGACCAAAGTGGACCGAAGGGGTTCCCAACCTTAATCTTAACGATATGGTCGTCGTAATCGACAGCCAGAGTCCACCGTTGTTGTGGCGCCTCGGCCGTGTGACCGAGTTGTTGCCAGGTTCCGACGGTCACGTCCGTGTAGCTAAAGTTCTCACGCGCGCTGGTGTAATGACGCGCCCTGTAGTCAAGTTGGTAAAGTTACCGACCAATGTTTTATCGTAGCACATATAAGCACTGTGCCCCCACCGGGATTCCCTGTCGCGCCTGGGGCTTTCGACGCACCGCACCACTATCTCGCCATTTATGTTTCCGGATGCGTGTTGTGGGATGGCGGTGGTCGAGGGTGCACAATATGTTCCTTGAATTATTATTTGTACTAAATTTATTAGTTTTATGTGTTATTTATTAATTATTATGTTCTATAATTACGAACCAGATGTTCATTGATTTTTGTTGTATATGTTAATTCTACCTCAACATGGAGTTAGAATATTATTTATAGCTGGCTTTGTATTAAAAAAAAAAAAATGTGAACCACTGACTCTGCCTATGGGTCTTAACGAGATGGCTACTGATCGGCATTTCTTCAGAGGACATCACCGGCTTCTAGTTCCGGTTCTCAAGAATTTACGTGAGATGGCTCTCACGGCGGGGAGGATGTTCGAACGCGGAACGGGTTTGCCGCCAAAACAAAGGCAAAAGCACGGACGCTCCAAGTCGCGTTAGACGTCGAAGCTCCGAGCGACGCTTTCCCCCTCCGTAGTCCCGCGCCGCCGTCGACGGCCGTCGCGCTGGCCATCGGCCGTCGTGAACATTTTTAAAAAACTGTTTTTTTCCAACGGCTGAACGTAGCGCAACGTCCACGCTACCGTTCCCGTGTGTCGTCGTGATCGACGTCCGTCACTACGCTCACATTGAGTTTACGTTTTCGTATATTTACGCCGTTCGCGTGTTTAGTACCCTCCGCGTGATCGCGAGTGTTTCTTACGGAAGTACCTACGTCAACATTATTTCGAGTCTGCGTTCGCGCTAGTCGCGTGGACCACGAGGTATCATCGTCTAGCGACGAGCTGAAGATTTGTCCGCCGTCGCCGTTCCGGCGAGGTACCTACTTTGGTCAGCACCAAGGAGCCACGCAGTCGTCGAGCCACGCAGTAGCCGTCGTCAGGTTTATAAATTGTTTAGTCCCACGTGTCAGTGGGCTGTTTATGTAATTATTGTTCACCAGCTATGATACTTAGTTTTTTAAGTTAATTTATACTATATTATTTTTGGGCGCCCGTTATTAATTTATAATTATGTATTATACAAATTACACGTGTTTCCAACCTCACACTTGAGTTTAAGCATATATTGAGTAACCCGTCCCCGCTCCAGCCTTCAACACTTGACGCGAGTCGTTACCGACAACCGCACAATTCGTAGGATCGGTAACGGCGCAACAACTATGTATAAATAAAATAGAAACTCAGAATAATTGGATAACATTATTACCACGCTATACTAAAAAGTTAAAACAGTTCATTTGAATATATTCATTAAAGTAGAGTAAAACCAATATTTTAATATCAATAAGTTACCAATAATATTAAATTATATTAAAACATTTGAAAATAAATATACTTTCTTAGCTTAAACCACCTATAGTTTAACATCATTGCTCAATATCATAACATAAAATATGTAATGTATTGGGCCGATAAATAATTTTTCAAAACTTATTATAATTTATAAAAATTTCAGATTTGTTTAATGGAATATGGATACATGGGAAAATGATGAAGTCAATGGACCGCGTAGTCTACAAACATGTGCAGTTTGAACAAGTTCATAATATTGACGTCAAAATATAATCAAGATTTGTTAGTATGGTATGAGAAATTAAATTTTTTAATAATTATTTTTCAGCATTACTATAACTATAAGTGTGGTTGGCACAAGTCATAGAATTGATAACAAAGATATAAAATGGGTAAGAATTATCAAAAATCATGATCTTAATGAGCATTATTTGTTTGATACAGATTCTTTATGGTCTCTTTTAATTGAAGTCATACAAATCTTTACACTTTTATTCATATACTTTTCGAGAAGCTGTCTAAGACTTACTGAAAATATATCCCCTTTCTTTTACAATCCATATATATATTATAATTATTAAAACATTCACTTTACAAATGTAGTAGGAAGTAACATTATTATTGTTTTTAAAATAATATTTAAATCAGATTTTGGGTTCATTTAATAATTGATTACTTATAAATCAACTTTAAACATAAGAATATGTGTTGTCTAGCAGGCTACATTACATAATATTATATAGAACTATGTAAAAATAAAATAGAAACTTAGAATAATTGGATAACATTATTACCACGCTATACTAAAAAGTTAAAACAGTTCATTTGAATATATTCAATTAAAGTAGAGTAAACCAATATTTTAATAACAATAAGTTACCAATAATATTAAATTATATTAAAACATTTGAAAATAAATATACTTTCTTGGCTTAAACCACCTATAGTTTAACATCATTGTTCAATATCATAACATAAAATATGTAGTGTATTGGGCCGATAATTAATTTTTCAAAACTTATTATAATTTATAAAAATTTCAGATTTGTTT